>VZQC01004006.1:2221730-2471660 GCA_009823505.1 Rhizomys pruinosus
GGGGTTGGGGGTTGTGGGGGGGTGGGGGGGGGGTGGGGGAGGGGGTTTGATCTGCGGGGTGGGGGGGCTGCACATTATACATCGTCTAGCGTCTGTTTCCTGGGTCTCCTCCAGTGGGTCCATATTGGCTATCTCCTTACAGCTTTGGTAGGGCCTGTGTGGGGTTATCCTGCCTTTCCCTGTGTCGTATCCCCTGTCGTCGTGTCCTGGCATAATGGATTATTCCCTTTTGTGGTCCAAGTCACAAACGACTTTTCATATATCGCTTGGATGGTGTTATGCTTCTCCTTCCGATGCTTTTATCTTTTTTTGATTTTTTTTTAATTTTCTTATCGTGTATTGACTTGGCTAAGGCTTGCGGATCTTTCAGTTTTGTGTATATGATTGGGTGTTGGAAGCCTAAGTTAGTCTTCCCTTTCTGTTCTGATAGGTTCTCAGAAGGAATAACCACTTTGTATTCTTAGCGCATATTCACTTGGCACACATGCGCGCGCGGGGGGGGGGGGGGTGGTATCGTGTCGCCCTGATACTCTAGCCCCGCTCTCCGGTCTCCCTATGGGCCGGGATCCCCGTAGACGCTAGAGGTTCATACAGCAACGCCCCTCTCGCCAGCGCCCCCCGCCAGACCCGCCTAGAGCTCAGGAGCTGTTTATACCTGGCCTGGCGCGTTAGTGCGTCTCCCCTGCGACTCCCGGTATTTCCCGCCCCAAAGTCCAGCCGCGACACAGTAGCCGAAGGAAACGCCGTACACCTGCTCACCTTCGATCGCGCAGCGGGTCCACTCTGGTGCCGAGGGACCCCGTAGACGGCGTTCCACATGACGAGCCCGTCTCCCAGCTGGCCCCCCGCCAGACCGCCGCCTAGAGCTGAGAGAGCTGTTTACCTGGCCTGCGCGCGTTCGCGTTATGGCGTCTCCCCTGCGACCCCGGTTCCCGCCCACAAGTCCAGCCGGGACCAGAGCAGAGGGAAACGCGACCCTGCTCACCCGAGCGCGGTCCCTCTGGGCCGGGGACCCCGTAGACGGGTTCACAGCGAGACCCTCTCCCAGCTGCCCCCCGCCAGACCCCGCCTAGAGCTGAGGAGCTGTTTACCTGGCCTGGCGCGTTATAACTCACAGATTTTTAAAAACAGTTTTATGGAGGTATAATGGGCAAATCATAAAGCTCACTTTTTTTTAAGTGTGAAGTCTTAGTAATATTTATAGTTGTGCAACCATTAAAGGAACCTAAGTTTGGAATGTTTTTAGCAATCTTCCCCACAAGCTCTTTGGCAATTATACAAATCATTGATTTTCATATGCACCCTCTGTTTCTATGGAGTTGCTGTTTGGGAACATTCTATATAAACACATGAAGTCTCAGAATATTTAGGGTTCACCCACATTGTAGCATCTACCGTCTGCTCATTTTATCATCTCTGTGAATTCATATCACCATGCTTATCTATTCACCAGTCAATAATTGAGTTGAGTAATGCTGTAGTGAACACTGTGTACAAGCCATTATGTCAACACGTTACTAGTAGATACTTCAGAGAGATGCCGTTCTGTTACATGGTGAATTTGTATTTACTATTTTAATAGTCAGGCTGTTTTCCTAATGAGATGCACCCTTTCATTTTATTTTTTTCAGCAAGGCATGAAGATTCTAATTTTCCTACATCCTGGTCAACACTTGAGTGTCTTTTTGATCATAGCTATATAGCTATGTAGCATAGTATATTAGAGAGGGCAAGCTCCTTGGTTGTTACTCAGTCGCTCATTAGATAACTGCTGTTGTTTAACGGTCTCTGTACTAGGTGCCATGTGTACACACATGGAGTAAAACAATGTCCTTAAAACCAGTAAGTTCAAAGACTGCTAAAAGCAACAAAACAAAACAAAACAAAAAACTGTACTAGACATGCTATTGTCTGGCTCGCCCATGGAAATTTCTAGATAACATACCAGCTTCCTTCTTTGTCTTTAGCCACTGTAGGCTGTACTGGAGATGAACACCTAACTCAAAAGGTAATCACTCTGCTGGTTAGCCATGTATCTATCTATAACTTCTGATGTGCTGCCAGGTCAAGAATGGAGATTTAAACACTGGTCCGGAGAGACTATACTGAAGACAGATACAAAAGTAGACAAGTTATGTCATGCAGGATTTGAATTTGTTACTGCTGGACTGTGTGGAAGATTCACAGGCACCGGGAGACAGGGCAGAGAGGGGCTGATTCACACACAGAAATGAGAACCTGCACTTGGGGAAATCCTGGCTTCTCTGTTCTGCCTGCTTACGTGTGTGCAGCTCAAATTCTTTACTTCTCAGAGTCTGGGAAGTGGCTGCAGCATAAAACAAAACCAACCAACCAGATGCCTGAACCCCAAAATACCTTTCTGATTACTGTGCCTGCTCAGTGGTTTGCAACCTTTCCCTCCCACGTGAGCTTTTCCCTTGTCATGAACTCACCAATGTAGGATCTTGAACTTTTACCCTCCAAAACCAGTAAGTCTCTATTCTGTATAAAGTTACCCTTAAGAATTTCAACAATGAAAATCCGTATTAATATACTCCATTTCTCTATTACTCATTAAGCAACTTGTTGATTGCTTACTCCTTGGCTGGGCATACCACTTGAAGGATGTTGAAATGAGAGATCTTCCCCAGTGAGTCTGCAGCAAGCTTTCATTCCTAGGATTGGTATTTACATTGAGTAACATGGAAGGGTTAAAGATGTATGTGAATAGGTCACAAAACAGATAACAAGAAAAGAGGTAATGTCAGGATCACAGTGATATATTTCCCTCGTGAATGAGGCTGTGGTGAAGACAGGACTAACTCATAGGCACTTCTGTCCCAAAGGCCTGAGAAGGAAACCACTCTAAAAATGAGTGATTTCTGCCCTAAGTAATTCATTTATAGCAACAAAACTGAGGGGCTTAACTTAAGGTAGTCAAAAACCCAAATTGTAGTGCCTGAGAAAGAAATATGAAGAGATAGGAAAACGGCCTAGATTTTCTACTGGCTGGAAAGAAATGATGGAGGACAAGGAAGGCCCCATCCTTTAATCCTCTCTGATTTCCCAGAAGCTGACTGGAGAGCTCACAGCAATCTCAAGACCTCCTGGAACTCCAGGGAAAGCACAGGCATTAAAGAACTTCCGTCATCTGTGCTGCTTTCCTCCCAGAAGTACTGTTGAAGTGCAGTGCATTGAAAGTGATAACCCAGCTGCCTCCCTGAGGAAGTGAAGAATCCGGAAGCCAGAAGTGAGGAAAGCACCGGAAGTGTGCATGTATTCAGTCTCTCCCTGGTGGGTGATCAAACTTTTGGTGCCCAGATTGTGAACTGAGGTCCAGTAATTTAGTCCTGACGGGGGTATACAGCGGAGAGATTGCACAGAAAGCCCTCTGCGGGAGAAATGCTAGTACCAGTGAGGCCGTGGGCAGGAGCCTACCTACTAAGTCAGACTGTGCACAACCTCTTAGGCTACCAGCCGACACCATGTCCCAGTCGCTGTGGGAGAAACTGGGAAGAGGCTACCAGTCAGGGAAATAGCGCACAGTTTCTGTGATTGCAAGTCCATGTGAGGTCACAGACGGGAATGTGAAAATGCTGGTAGCGGTATGTTTCTGAAGCACAATTATGGAACATGAACTGGAAATCAAATGTGTAATAAAAGCAAGGTGTTTCTGGCAGTGCTCGCTTGTGTCGTTTGGAACACTTTGCGCTGTGCATGCCGCACGCCGGCCACCCAGCACTACAAACGCTGCCCCAGACACCTCAGTTCAGATTTGTGACTATTGTTATACAGTGAGTTTCAGTGTTTTTTTTTTAACCATTCGTAGGAACCTAATAGTTCATAGAAACCTAATAGTTTTACTAGGGAAAACAAAGATTTCTAATATTTTCCTACTGTAATTTTTCAGTATGTACTGTCAGTATTCTTTGGATTTAGAATGTTAGATTTTAAGATTTGCTATTTAAATTGCTGGGATGAGTTTCATAAAAAAAAAAAAACAAACCACTAAGTGGATTGTGGCTTTGGATTAAGATAGAATTTCCAAATTTTTCTGAAATCACATTTTCAACATATGCCTTCCATTTTGTATTATGTATTTATGCAAAATGTCAGTACTGATGATTATAAAATCAAATATCGATCGCTCTGAATGATGCTGAATATACTTTATATGCTGTAGCATCAAATATTCAGGCAAGATTTAATTATTTTTTTAAAAAATATTTTATTTTTTTATTTTATGTGTATGAATGTACTGCCTGCATGTATATATGTGAACCTGTGTTGTTCAATGCCTGTAGGTCAAACGAGAGCATCAAATTCCCCTGGACCTGGAGTTACAGATGGTTGTTAGCCACCCTGTGGATGGTGGGAATTGAACCCCAGTCCTCTGCAAGAGTAGCCAGTGCTCTTAACCACTGAGCCATCTCTCCAGCTCAAGATTTCATTCTTTATGTAAAAACAAGTAAGCACTGGGGCTGGAGAGATAGCCTAGCGGTTAAGAGCACCAACTGCTCTTACAGAGGACCCGGGTTTGATCCCCAGCACCCACACGGCGGCTAAGAACCCTCTGTAACTCCAATTCCAGGAGAACTCCAGTTCCAGGGGAATCTGAGACCCTCTTCTGACCTCCGAGGCATTGCACAACACGGGTGCACAGACCTACATGCAGACAGTACATTCGTACACATACAAAAATAAATAAAATTAATAAAAAAATAAATAAAAAATAAAAATAAATAAATAAAACAAGCACTTTCATTTTTGTCCATATGCAGGTTTGCTTTCATTTGAAATAAATGGTAAAAAAATCTATATTTATACCAAAGAATTGGTTTGTTGTCAATGAAAGTTTGATCTGTGTGCTCATTTTGTATAACTACCTACACAGGGTTATGTAAAAACTTCTCAGGTAAAAAGAGGTCTTGAATGGTGGAAAAAAAAGTATCCCTGAAATCGAGTAAGGGGTGTAATCAAGATCTGCACCATCTCATAAGCCATAAAATTAATCTTTCAGTGCAGTGATTCTGTGTATAATCCAGATCTCTTCGATCTTATCTACTTGCTAGTAAATTCTGCTGTGGGAAAGAGGGTTTTAGAGTCGTCAGCACTAATTTCAGCACCTGTTTAGCCTGTAGCTTAAAGATAGAAACTTTGAACTTGTCAGTTTGCTGATCTGTCTGAAATGAGGAGGGCAGGGAAGGCTTTCTGCAACCGATGTTCCTTAATCTTTAGTATGTTACTCAAATAACTATGAACGGATGGAATTACAGTCTTTGGGCAGTTTAGAGAGATTCTTTATAGCAGATTTGACTTCTACCAGTGGACTATCAGTCTAAAACACTCTGGGAGCAATTACACACTCAGCAACCTATTATTATGTGGCAATTTTATCTAACCTTACCCTGTTTCTTCTGAGTGTGAGAATGAAGGACAAATGAATGGAAACAAGCAAGGCTCCGTATGTTCCCGCTTTGGATGGTATTGAGCGGCAGGGTGGTAATATCTGCAGCAGCTTGGTGCAGGGTGTGGGGTGTGGGATTTTGGTTAACACTTCCCACTCTCCCACGGGGCCACACTTCAAATCAGTCAGAATTCCCAGGGCTGTCAGAGAAAAAGGAGGTGTGGGAGGAAAAGAACGACTTGCTGGCTCTGTCCTCAATTCCAGTGGCAAATCTCCACAAAGCATTCCCTGCTTCAGAGCTGGGGAGGGAGGGTCTTGCCTGAGGCTGAAACAACTTAGAAATTGCAGGAGGGAGAGTCTCTGGAGAATGGGAATCAGCCCCTGCTCCATTCTCTTCTCAGAATTCTCGGTATTAAGATCTTCCCTGAGCAAACCTAAGCTAATTTATAATAAAGTGTCCCTGGAAAATACGCGCCGGAACAAATCATATAGTTAAGTGCAGAGATAAAAGGGACCCAGAACTGGAAGACCCCAGGTTAATACCTTTAAAAAATAGTCTCACTGAAATTCTTGTTTTCTGTATAATGATGCCAAATTACCCAATAACAAATTTATTTTCCATTTTTATAATGTTTTCTTTTGTTACCATTTTTTCCTAGATATTGAGCAAATTAGTAATGTTAATAGAATCTTGGATTCTTCCATTTTCTCTCTTAATGCTGAACTCTATTGCCATTTTGTCATTAATTCTTTGTCATTAATGATTTGCTATCAATGTCATTGTTTTGGATGGTGTATACATAAAGGCTTGGTATGAGCAAAGCTAGATGTCAGTTTGTGCCTTTGTTCCAGATCACTTCTTGTTTTAAGAGGTGCATGGTGGAAGGTGTTATGTGGTGATGCAGAGCCAGACTGTCTGCCCCTGCTTACTAATTACTGGGAGTTTCTTAACCACACCATCCCTATGGTGACCTGTTCAAAACAGGACTGATAGTAGTAATTACCTTGTACGGTTGTTTGGAGGCAAAATAGATTTATATTTGGGAAGAACTTAATACCATGCCTGGTATATATGACTAAGTTCCTGCAATGAATTTTACAATATGGACATAATTTGAACTAATGACTTCTACCTAACCTTGCAACCCCACTGGTTGCTGCTTATAATGTAAATAAGCTCACTGAGCCATTGCTCCTCTTGTGACCCTACCTTGCCCTCTACTCTGTGTGCGTGTGTGCGTGTGTGTGTGTGTGTGTGTGTGTGTGTGTGTGTGTGTATGTGTGTGTGTTTTAGGCCTAGAGATAAAATCAAAGGGCAAGAGTCTCTAATAAAATAAGGGTGGATTCTAGCTTCTAGTTCCCCAATTCATGCTGGAGATGATGAAGTTTCAATAAAAGAATAAGTAAAGCCTGGTTCCAGAGCACAGTTCCCTGAGGCACTGGAAAGAACAGGTGATTCTCAAGAGTTCAAGTCTTAAAACTAAAGCTCAGAGTCAGGGTGTTTCTTCATTTGAGTATTACTATAATGTGGCTTAGTAACTCTGAAAATCCTCATGGAAGAATTCATTTACCCGAGCCAGGCACATTGGCACACACCTCTAGTCACAAGACTCAGGAGGCTAAACTGGAGAGATTGTGAGTTTGAGGTCAGCCTGGGATAAAAGTGAGTCTTTTCTTCTACATGGCTGTGATGGTCGCTTTCTTTTAATGGCGGGGGCGCAAGGGGACAGAAAAGTGATCATAGGTAAGTTACTTTATTTTCCTTTATTTTATTTTTTAAATTTTATTTATTTTTGTATGTGTATGAATGTACTGTCTGCATGCGGGTTTGTGTACCCGTGTTGTGCAATGCTGCGGAGGTCAGAAGAGGGTGTCGGATTCCCCTGGAACTGGAGTTAAAGATGGTTCTCAGCCGCCATGTGGGTGCTGGGGATCGAACCTGGGTCCTCTGCAAGAGCAGTCAGTGCTCTTAAGCACTAGGCTATCTCTCCAATCCTATTTTCCATTTTTGAGATAGGATCTTGTAAAGCCCACAGTGGCCTCAAACTTGCTATGATAGTAGTAACCATCTCCTGGGGTCATCTTGAGGCAAAGTAGTCTTGTAGTTGGAAGAGACTTAATACCATCCCCACTACATACTAAATTTTCACTGAAAAATAACTGAGTAATTCACTTTTTTTTTTTTTTTTGGTCTTTTTGAGACAGGGTCTCCCTGTGGCCCCAGCTGTCCTGGAACTCACCTTGTAGACCAGGCTGGCCTTGAACTCACAAAGATCCGCCTGTCTCTGCCTCCCAAGTGCTAGGATTAAAGGCGTGTGCCACCACGCCTGGCTTAAGAATTCACTTATTTAAGCAGGTTATGGTGGCACACACTTAGGGGACTCAGGCTGTCCTTGAACTCCTAACCCTCTCACCTCTGACTCCCATGTATTGTAGTTATAATCCCAGGCACCACCATGCCACACTTCACACTGCTTCTCATCTTTTTGTTGTGGTTAACTATTGCTGGGTAACCCATCACCACGATGCTTTTGTGACTTAAACAATGTTAATTATTGTATTGCCTGTTTTCTTTCTTTTTTTTTTAATTAAAAAAATTTTTTTATTAATTTATTTCTGTATGTGTATGAATGTACTGTCTACATGCAAGTTTGTGCACCCGTGTTGTGCAATGCCGTGGAGGTCAGAAGAGGGTGTCGGATTCCCCTGGAACTGGAGTTCTCCTGGAATTGGAGTATTAATTGGAGTATTCAGATGGTTCTCGGCCGCCATGTGGGTGCTGGGGATCGAACCCGGGTCCTCTGCAAGAGCGGTCAGCGCTCTTAACCACTAGGCCATCTCTCCAGCCCCTGTATTGCCTGTTTTCTATGGGTCTGTAATTTGGGAAGGGCTTAGCCGGGTAGGTCTGGATTGGGGCATCTCATGCCTTTGCAGTGAGATGGTGGCTGCAGCTGGAGCAGTGAGAACCAGCTAGGCATTTGTGTCTCATTATGTAGTCTCAGGGCTTTTCTGTGAGCTACCTGTATGTCCAGGAAGGTCTTCTTCACGGCACAGCACAGCACAGATGAAGTGCTTACAGGGTGATGCAGAGTTCCTGCATGAATAGTCTAGGTAAAAGAGCAGAGTTTTTTGACCTACCCTTGCTGTGGTTTGGTTATGGTTAGTCCCCCATAAACCATGTTCAAACTTGATTGCTCTTGTGATGGTTTAGGGAGGTGTTTTTTTTTTTTTTTTTTTTTTTTTTGTCTTTCCGAGATAGGTCTCCCTGTAGCCCCAGCTGTCCTGGAACTCGCTCTGTAGACCAGGCTGGCCTTGAACTCCCAAAGATCCGCCTGCCTCTGCCTCCCGGCAGGAGGTGGTGTTTTTATGAGGATAAGCAGGACTAACACCTTCCTTTCAGGACTGCATTAGTGATCACAAGGGTGGGTCATTAGGAAGTGAGGCTGCACTCCTGATGGTTCTCTCCTGCACTTCCTGACGCCTGAATGGCTTTCTGCTTTCCTGGTTATGATGCAGCATGCAAGGCCTTTGCAAGATGTGGCCACCCAACCTCGGACTTCCAGCCTTCCAAACCATGAACCAGGATAAAGAGTTCTTCTTTATAAATCATCATTCTCTATCACTTTATCCTGTCCATGAAATGGAAGAGGACTAAGGCAGAGTGTTTCATCTGTCATATTCTGTTGGCTGGAGTCACAAAGGCTAGCTCACAGTCAGAAGGAAGAAGATTCTATCTTGTGGTAGAGACCCACCGTACATAGCTACCACACATTCTCCAGTCACTCACAAACATAATTCATGAGGCTTCAGAAAAGTGGACAGGAAAACCAGAGATTCCTTTCAGGGTGCTGTCACCCAGTGAAGGGTGCCTGTCACCTGTAAACCTGGGTCAAGCACTTCTTTGTCTTTGGGGAAGCCAGGCTAGGCTTCAAATCCTGCCTGCCCAGCACTGCCTCCTCTTCTGGGTATTATAATAATTGACATGAGATGTGTCTTGAATACCACAAAGTATGATGCCAAAGGTCTCACGTTCTGTCTTTATTTATATTATTTTGCCTTGTCTTTCTCCCTGTGAATGATAATCCTCTAGTGCAAATCTTTGTGTATGTTGTGTGTGATGTTTGTGTGTTCATGTGTGTGCATGTGCATGTGGAGGCCAGGATTTGATAGCGGGTTTCTTTCTTGATGGAAACTTTTTTCTTCTTTTTGTTTTAGGGCTTATTACACTTTTATTTTTGTATGTGCATCCTCAGAGGCCAGCGAAGGGCATTCAATCATCTGGAGCTGTAGTTACAGGTGGTTGTGAGCCGCCCAACTTGGGTGCTGGGAACTGAACTCCTATCCTCTTCGAGAGCAGCAAGTGCTCTTAACTGATGGACTATTTCTCCAGTCCCTCAACTTATTATTTGAGAAAGGGTTTCTCACTGAACCCAGAGGTCACCTGTTTGGCCATATTGGATGGTCATCAAGCTGAAGGATCCTCCTCCCTCCATCTTCCCAGTGCTGGATTACAGGTGTGTGCTGCCAATGGTACCTCATATGTGGGTGCAGGGAATGCTCGCATGGAAAGCATTTTATTGACCGAGTCATCTCTCCAGCTGTTAGAAATCCTGATATTCCCTTCCCATCTATTGTTCCTACCTCCCTGGCCTTCAGATCTGAAGTACTTCTGCATGTCTATCTGTCGAATGAATGAATGTAAGAAAATAAAAGATAAAAACAATGAATAGGGAATGATATAAAAATCACAATTAACCAAGAAAATGAAGGTTTTAAATGTCTCCCTTTAAAACTGATATGGATTTAGATGGACTTTTTAGTGGGGCAGCTGGATCACAGAATCCCATTTTTCCTCGAAGACAGGCATTTGTCAGAGATACCTGTTGTTTACTCTGAGCATCTCTTGAACTGTGTTAGCTTCTGTTCTCAGCAGACCAGTTAAAAGCAGAGTTGTTGACAGACCATAGTGTAAATTAGAGGGCTGAGAGACATCATTAGGCATATGGTCTCCTAGGAACTGAGACTTTCCTGTAGTAGGTGGAATTTGTAACACTCTGGCCTCTAGGACCATATGGTTGTATTTAGAGATGCCAGCAGAAATAAATGCTTGACTTTTAGTGTTAGATTATTTTTTTTTGCTCATCCTCCTCCATAGCCATGGTGGGGGCGGGCAGAGATTGCTTCAAAGTGAAAAAGATCACACGAGTAATTAGTTCAAATCCTTGTAGTTGTTGGTGATAACTTTACCCTATTCAGGGACTTGCTCAATCAAGGGCCATCCTCTCCATGGTCAGGGACACTGGGCTGTTGAGATGGGACAGCAACATGACACTCAGCTGACTGGATTGGTCCTGACCAAGGAGCTAGTGCAAAAAAAAAAATGTGACTGCTGTGACTGTGCTTGCAATAAACAATTTGAAATTTATAATTCAAAAACCCAAATTATCTATGGTAACATTAGACAAATTAGTCACTTAGGATAAATCTGACAAAATGTTTAGTATCGATGTATTAAAAAACTATAAATTATTTCTGAGAGAAGTTTTAAAAGATAGAAATAGAGAGACATATGTACTCTTTCATGAGATTGGGGCTGGAGAGATGGTTCCGTGGTTAAGAGTGCCGGCTGTACTTGCAGAGGACCAGGCACCTACATGGCAGCTAACAACTGTCCATAACTCCAGTTCTAGGGGATCCAACGCCCAATTCTGACCTCTGTGGACATCACAGGACATGGGTGCACTTACGCTCATACTCATAAAATTAAAATAATAAATAAAATATTAAAAAGACTATTAGGCTGGGCATGGTGGTGCATGCCTTTAATTCCAGCACTTGAGAGGCAGAGGCAGGTGGATCTCTGTGAGTTCAAGGCCAGCCTGGTCTACATAGTGAGCTCTAGGGCAGCTGGAACTAAAGAGAGACCTCGTCTCAAAAAAAAAAAGACTATTATTATTATTTTTTTTTTTTGGTCTTTTCAAGACAGGGTCTCCCTGTAGCCCCAGCTGTCCTGGAACTCACTCTGTAGACCAGGCTGGCCTTGAACTCACAAAGATCCGCCTGCCTCTGCCTCCCATGTGCTAGGATTAAAGGCATGCGCCACCATGCCTGGCGACTCTCTATTATTAAGGGGTGACATCTTCCCAAAGAATTCATACGATCTTATACAATCCCAACCAAAGTCTTGACAGGCTGTTTTTAAATTTTTTAAAAGTTATAATCGTGTGTGTGTGTGTGTGTGTGTGTGTGTGTGTGTGTGTGTTTGTATGCTGTTCAGAGGGAAGCTTGCCGAGAGTCTGTTCTTTCCTTCCACCACATGTCCTGGGGATCAAACTCAAATTGTCAGGCTTGGCAGTGAGTGCCTTTACTATCGAGCAATCTTACTGCCCATCCCCGCTTTCAAATAGTCTAAATTACTTTGAAAATGAGGAACAGAGATGAAGGAACAGCATTGCTTGATGTTAAAGAACTCTTTTAAAAATACAGTAACTACAATAGCTTGATACTAGAGCCAAGAGAGATAAGTACATCAATGGAACAGAGCAGAGATTCCAGAAATAATTCTACATGTGTTTAGCTATTAGATTTTGACGTGGGCAATTCAAAGGATGATCTTTCCAAAAGATGGTCTGGAACAATCATATATTCATATGTAACAAAGTTCATTCCACTCCTGAACTTATGTCACACATACACATTTGCTTAAAGTTGACCACAGATCTAAATATAAAACCAAAAATTATAATACTTCTACAGGAAACAGTAGAAAACCTTTATGACCTTGAGTTAAATGAAATTAGGTCCAATAGTAAAACCACAATCCATAGTAAAATCAAGAAGTTAGACATCATCAAAGCTAAAACCTTCTGCTCTTCCAAAGATATTGGTATAAGTATGAAAAGATCACAGATGAGAAGGAAATATTTGTAGATCACGTATCTGAGAAAAGATTTAAATCCAACATACATAAAGAATTCATAAAACACATGAATAAGAGAACAGCTCAATAGAATAATGAGCGAAAATTTGAATAGATAGTTCACTAAAGAAGATGTATAGGTGGCAGATAACTACATAAATGATGCCTAGTGTTATTTTTTTCCTGCATCCTTTTCAATGTCATTATTCTTTAGAGAGAAGCAGAAAACAACTGAGAACAAATATCATCATGTCTATTAGTGTAGCTAAATTTTAAAAAGATTGATGCACCGAATGCTGATGGGTATATGAAGCTGCTGCGGGACTGTAAAAGGCACAGGAACACTTGGTACAACAGTTTGGCAGTTTCCTAAAAATTTAAGTATGCATTTACTCTGCAACTCATCTGACCACTCCTAGATTTCTACTCCACCAAAATGAAAGCATATGCTTGCACCAAGACTTGCACACAAAACCATTCAACAGGTAAGTGGATAACGTAATTGTGGCGTAGCCTTACCGTGGAATACTACAGAGAGTAAAGGTAAGAGCTGATGCTTGCACTATCATGGATAATGCTCAGAAGTCAAGGAAACCAAAGGAGTAGCTCCTGTGTGATTCCTTTTATTAAAAAGTCTAGCAGTGGGCTGAAGAGATGTTCAGTGTTTAAGAGTGCTTTCTGATCTTCCCAGAAGACCTGAGTTTGGTTCCCAGCACCCATACTGAGCTGCTGACAGGGAAATCCAATGCCCCCTTCTGGTCTCCATGGGTACCTGCACTTGTGTGCACATACCTTCAAACTGACACACATGCAAATAATTAAATAATATAAATCTTAAATTTTTAGTAGTAACAATAATAAAGAAGAGGTCAAGAAAGCTGGGAGGGAGGGGGGGACATAGGAGGGTTTGGAGGGGGACTGGGAGGGGTGCACATAATGTAAATGCAATACTTATGTATGACTGTATCACAAGCAATAGTGATGCCTGATCACTAATTGTTTGAGGACAGTGAAGAGGGTGGGAAGGCTGGATGAATAGGTTAAATAGTAATTCAGGAGGCTGGAGAGATGGCTCATTGGTTAAGAGTACTGGCTGCTCTTACAGAGGACATTGGTTGGGTTCCCAGCGCCCATATGGTGGATAACAACTGCCTGTACCTCCAGTTCCTGGGGATTCAAGGCCCTCTTATGGCCTCTATGGGCATTGCACATATGTGGTAAAATTACACATAGGAAAAACACCCATATACACATTAAAAAAATTAAAGCCAGGAATGGTGGTACATGATTTTAATCCCAGCACTTGGGAGGCAGAGGCAGGCAGATCTGTATGAGATTAAGGCCAGCCTGGTCTACATAGTGAGTTCTAGGCCAGCTGTGGCTACAAGGAGGCCCTGTCTCAAAAACAAAGCAAAACAAAAACAAGAACAACCCCCCCAAACCTGAAATCAAACAAATAAGCAAAAATTAAAAAGTAATTCAGAAAACCTCAAGGGTAACAGAGATAATTCTCTCTTTAGATTGTGGTGACTGATTGGCAGAGTATATACATGTCAAAATTTATTTAACTATGAGATTCAGTTATATCTCAGTGAAGCTATAAAGGGTGGGAGAGGAAGGAAGGAGGGTGGATGTAGGGAGAGAGGAGCCAAGTGTATTGCAGGATCTCTGCCCAAAGAGCTCTAGAAGGAAGACTTTGTTTCTTTTCATCTCTTGGTTTTGCTTTCTTTCCATTGGTTTCAATCCATGACCAAGAAATTCACCAAGGAAAAGAGAAGGTATCTTCCAACATATGTTTGATGTTACATGTTGGCTTGGGGCACATGGACTGGATGTGTGTTGATAGGCAGGCTCTGCCAGGTGTCTGTTCCTGGGAGACAGCAGAGAAAGGCAGGTCTCTTGACCCAGACCACAGAGACTCATGTTTGGAGAGCTGTACAGAAAGGGAAAAGGCAGGGCAGGTCGTCCTGCGGGGTTTGCAGCTCACCCCCACCTTTGCTCTGTTAGACAGTAGCCTGAGAGTGTCCAGGGACCTTCCTGTGAAGGCATGCCAGGAACGAATGTCTGGTCCCACAGGCCTGTGGGGCAAGCCCATAATCCCAGCTTCTCAGAGGCTAAAGCAGGAGGAATCCAAGTTCAAGGCCTTCCTGAACTATGAGATGAGTTCAAGGCCAGCCTGCTGCACCTAGCAAGACTCTTTATCAAAATAAAGAAAAATTAAATGACAAGGGTGGGAAATACAGCTCAGTGTGGGAGGGGAGTGCTTTTATAGGATGTGCAGGATCCTTGCTCAGTTCAGTCCCCAGTACCAGAAACAGAACAGAAGGAAAGAAAGGAGGAAGGAGACAAAGAATCAAAGATGCTTAATCCTCAGGATGCCAGAGCAATTCCTTCCCACTTTAAATGAGAGTCCAGGTGTCCAAGGAACATCCAATTCCTGCCTATATTCATAAGGGACTGGTTTCAGGGACACTTTTTTTTTTTTATCATGGACTTATTTGTCTCTCCTTTCTGTATTTTTTAGTTGAATTTTTGTGTATTTCACACAGAACATACCAATTATCTCTATATCTTCTTCCTCCATTGGCACCCTCCCATGTCCGTCCCCCCCTCCACTGGAATTCTGTCATCTGTGTCGATCCTGTTAAGCTACTGTCCCCGGACATCCCTTAGTGCAAGTACATACACTGTTGTCTAGTTAGGTCAGGGATCCCTAGCTAACGCTCTGTGGAAAGGTTTCCAGGTGGTCAGGTCACTAGTGTCCAGATGAGAAGTCCAGGTGAGAGAGCTGAAGTTCTACAACCGTACAGTCTTATCCCCAGTCAGCAGCGGAGCACAGTGGTTAAAGTCACAATTTTAGAGTCACAGAGATCAGTTAAAAGGCCAGTTCTGCCACTTTTGTTGGCTAAGTTTACCTGTCTACCTGTTTGCTCATCTATACAGTGGGATGGTCCTAATAGCTGTGCCATAATACTTATGAAGCTTCAGATATTAATTGTTAGCGTCTTACTTTATATGGGCCAAAAATGTTTGTGCAAGGGAAGGTCCACGTGCTGTAAGGGGATCTGCAGATGGCATGGACTTAAAACCTTTCTTCCTCAAAGCAATTTGAGCCTTGAGGTTTCCATGTCCTTTTCCACATCTTTGGTTTAAGGACATCTAATTTTACTCTGGGAGGTTTTAAAGGCTCTGATATCACTTTTACACACACACACACACACACACACACACACACACACACTTCCAAATGAGAATTCCTTTGATGAGGATTTCCGAAGCTGATGAGAAAATTTCCGAAACTGCTGCATCGAGGCACAGAAACCCCTAGGAAAGCATCATTATGTCATCTGCAAATGTCATTCTGCTTGGAGGAGGAATGGAGGTGCCCTGCACTCTCCCTGTGTTTCCGGGGAACATAGGGTCAGCATGTGGATGCAGAGAATCCACAAGATGCACATTCCTGCTTGATGGATGGAAACGGGACGGCGGCTTCAGCAATTTTTGTAATTCCTTTTGGGGCAGTGGTGCGTTGCTGTCCCGGGAGATGTCTGGGCAAAGACCTTAGGTTGCCAGGGACAGCTGAAGGGATCCCCGAGAGCAGCACGATGGGCTGTCACTGCCAAGAGCTTCTCCAAAAACTCAAAACCTTCATGACCGTGCATAACACAGCAAGCTATTAACATGCTACACTCCACTGAATGTCTTGGTGGCGTTTTGTTGCCTGTGTTAGACGTTAAAAGTCTGGCTCTAGAGGAATGTGGTGTAGGACAGTTTTATTTTGAACTTAATTGGAGATGTACAGGATAGTTTTGAAGTTAGCACAAAAGGGGATCATTACCCCTTACCCAGTCTGACAGACCTCACAACCATCATGTGATGATTACAACCAAGAGCTTAGACTTGGGAAGACACTATTAACTAAATTAAAGTCCTCATTTGCATTTCTTCAGTTTGCTCCCTGAAATATTTTCTCAAGTGAGAAATATGGTGGTTCTTATCTCTAATATATTTTGGTATTTGATCTTGGCTAGTCAAAATACATAAGGCAGTTAAAATTTATTAAGACATACACATGTGAGAAACTAATTTCTTGATAAAATTATATCCCTGTTATCCAGAATTACAGAATTTGGAGTTTCAATATAATCTTAGCTGTCACAACCCATGCTTCTGTTAATATTGTTCAAGCCCATCTTGGTGGAAGGAACCACCAAAAGGAGAGCTCTTTGGCACAGATTTTCATCCAGCACTATTCCTTTTATTTAAAAGATATGCATTTGGTATCAACTTGACATACTCTGCAAGCTTTCCAGGCACCATAAAAGCAATAGATATGTTTCCTATCACATAGTCTTATAGTCAAATTAAAGAGAGGGGTAAAAAAAAAAACAGAGTCGAGTGTGGACTTTGGAAGAGAGAAGCAGGACAAACACTTTGGATGCATGCTATGGTGCAGATGAACACTATAGAGCCTGGAGTTGGCGCCTCATATCCTACAGTATAAGAAAGACTTTCTAGAGAATATGTGTAAGCTGAGTCTAGAGGGACTGGATCCCTAGAATCAATTCTTCCAATATCTCTTCCAAATCCTCCAACCCCAAGGAATTAAATTCTGAATGTAACCATAGGAGCACATATATTTATATTTATAAAGTTCTTCACCAATAGATCTCTGTGTAATATTTCATGGTTTCCTTATATTACCTTCTCCAGATCTACAGAACAAGTCATATTTTTGCTGCAGTATGAAGACAAACTATCAAAGAGCAGGCTTGGAGGTTGTGGTTAGCACAGAGGTGAGGCCTCTGGATACACGCAATGATGCTTCTGGCATCAGTTAGGTACTTACTAGCTGTGGGATCGTGGTCAAGTTACTTAGCCTTTCTGACTCTGAGTTCCCTCATCTGTCTAACAGGGAACCATAATACAGCTCTCATAGAGAAATGTGGAGATTATGAACAATCAAATGAGTTTTTGTGTGAGTTTTACTTCACACAGTAAAGTATGGCTGGTGTTCTCTGTGTGTATGTGTCAGAATCTCAGCAGGAAAGAGATGGTACAATCAAGTTATGATAATGTATGAAGGGGTCAATCAAGGGATTATTTTTGAAGCAGGGTTCAGAGGAATTCACAAAGAATGGATATGATACTCATTTTTCTGTTAATATGACAAATACTGGTGATAATCGACTTATGGAGACAAGAGTAACTTTGGCTCATAGGTTTAGAGGATCCAGTCCACGACTGGTTGCTTTGTGACTTTTGGCTACTGCATGACAGCGTAGCATAGTGAGAGCGTGTGGAACAACACCCTCACATCATGGCTTGGGGGCAAGAGAGTAGGATGAGGAAGAGGCCGGGTCCCACATTCCCCTTTGAGGACAGACTTCAGGCTCCTCCTTGTAACAGACCTACAATTTCCTCACAGCATTGAAGGCTGGGGACCAAGCTTTTCTCTCATGAGCCCCTGTGTGGCATTCCTGAATCAAACCACGCCTAGTGACAGAGTATCCAAGGTGTTATAACAAAGGGAATTCTTAGCACCCTCAGGCCAAAGACTACAAGCCCTGGGAAGAGCTCAGTCCTGGCCTCCTCACTGCCCAACCTGGCTCTTGGTTTGTATTCGAACTGGAAAACATAGGAGAATCGACTAGCCTCGATTCTCCTCTCTCCTGGCAATAGTACTTGCTTTTCTTTCAGGGGCTGGTCCCTGCTCATCTGGATTCACTATCTCTGTATTCCACATCTGTATGCACTGAGTGGAATTCTGTGCCGGAGGAGGAATGCATGACAGATCAAAGCCATCAGCATGTTGCATTCTCTCATGCATTATGGTTGGTCTGTGACTGAACATGTGGCTCAGTTGGAAGTCATGAGTCTCAGTAGTTCGTTGTTTCGAATGGCATGGGAGAAGGAGAAGCTGCTGTATCTGTCCTTGCCGGGAGAGGGACAAACTTGAGCCTGAAAATGAAGCCAGTGAGGTAGCAGATAGATTTTAGAGCGCTGGATCCGGCTGTGCCAGGAGTGGCTCTCACCCTTGGACTTGTCACAAAGGGCATTAAAAAACATATTTCCAGTTATATTGTGTTGAATTGGATTTTTGTCAAAGTAGAGTGAATCTTGACCTAGACAATGTCCCCATATGGGTTTTTTGTTTTTTTCTAACAAAGTTCAATGCAAATCTGAGTTGAAGTGTAGACAGTCAAGGTTATTAGGGTTGGTTACCTACGTTCTGCAAAGTATTGTAGTGTACTCCTTAAAAGAAGAGTGTAGGGGCTGGAGAGATGGCCTAGCATTTAAGAGCACCGACTGCTCTTGCAGAGGACCTGGGTTCAATCCCCAGCACCCACATGGCAGCTGAGAACCATCTTTAACTCCAGGTCCAGGGGAATCCAATGCCCTCTTCTGACATTTGCGGCACTGCATGACATGGGTGCACAAACCTACGTGCAGACAGTACATTCATACACATACAAAAATAAATAAAAACTTAAAAAGAAGAGTGTAAGTGGGCAGAGTGATGGCACCTTCTTTCAATGCCAGCACTTGGGAGGCAGAGGCAGGTGAATTTGAGGCCAGCTTGGTCTATATAGAGATCTAGGCCAGCCAGGACTGCACAATGGGACCCTGCTTCCAAAAAAAAAAAAAAAAGTGCTAGTGATATTCTAGCCTAATTTCACTTAGCTGCCTGTGAATGCTGTAATGAGGTAGGTGAGATCTGTGTTTTAAAACATGTTCTTATGCAGTCGTTCCATACTGAATTCCTAGAGAAGCTAAGGTTGCTATCACACATCTACTAAGTAGCTGTCTGGGTAGAAAATGAAAATCATGCTAAAAGTTAAAATCTGCCATTTGACTGAATTGACAAAATAGTAAAATTCCAATTGATCTAATTCCCAGTGGTTGGTGCTCTTATCATTTTTCATAACAAAAACTGTGATTTGGGAATTATGGAACTCTCTGTCAGTCATTGATCAGCTATTCCTATTTAAATACTTCTACTTCAATATAATTTCTAAATTCGGCCTGACTGAATTTTAGAATTCAAGGGGTGCTTTAAAGGACATGAATTTAAAGTTAAGAATTTTGAATGTCAGCTCTTTGTGTTTACTTAGAATTTAGAGTTTATTTTATCCTAAACATACTAAAGGTTTTTTCTTTTAATAAGAGCTTTATTGAGATTTGACTCAGATGCCATGAAATTCAGCCAAATTCGAGTCACCATTTTCTTTTCTCTTTCTTTCTTTCTTTCTCTCTCTCTTTCTTTCTTTCTTTCTTTCTTTCTTTCTTTCTTTCTTTCTTTCTTTTTCTTTCTTCTTTCTTTCTTTTTTATTTTTTTGAGAGACAGGGTCTCCCTATAGTCCAGCTGGCCTGAAACTCACTCTGTAGACCAGGCTGGCCTTGAACTCACAGAGATCTGCCTGCCTCTGCCTCCCGAGTGCTGGGATTAAAGGTGAGCACCACCATGCCTGGCTTAAAGGCAGTTCTTAGCCAGCATGTGGGTGCTGGGAATAGAACCCGGGTCCTCTGCAAGATCAGTCAGTGCTCTCAACTGCTGAGCCATCTCTCCAGCCCCTCACCAATTTTCAATACATTACGCTGTGCTGGCATCGCCACTAAGTCTAGATTATTTGCATCTCCCCACAAAGGAGTGAGTCACTTGCTTGTTAGTGGTCCTTGCCTGGTCCTGGTCCCCCCCAGCCCCTGGTTACCATGAATCTTTCTGTCTTTATGAATTTGCCTACTTGGACATTATATATGGTGACAGACTTCTTTTACCTAGTGACACTGGCTTCTTTCACCTGGCCATGGTGTTTTTCAGAGTTTGCTGTTTTGGTTGTTAACTTTTAATGGCTGCGCCATCTCTCCAGCCCAAGTGTTTTAGGCCTTCCTACACATTGTAGTATAGGACATTTTTCTGCCTGGGTTTGTGAAGAACAATTAGGACCTAGACAAAGGTGCAATGCTATGCTCGCTTGCATCCTTCCATCTGCTTTATTAACCATTCCCCACAGCACGGCGAATGACTGCTTAGCTGTACATCACTGTGGCCCTTTCATCAAAACTACCATGTCCTAGTGACTTCCCAGCTCCATCAGCCCCTCTAAGCCCTTGGTTCCGTTCCCAGGAGTGCTCCCTGCAGCCAAGGGCACCTACTTATTCTGTCCCTCCATCTGTGGCTGCTTTTTCAGTTAATTCCAGGTTCCGTCTTCAGATCTCAACTTGAGTGTCATTTCCTTGTCTAGGTCAGGATCCTTAATTACTTTTCTGCATAGCATTTATTCAATTTGTAATTATACCCCCATCAGTGTGACTATTTCATTAATTTTTATATTCCCCAACTAGATCATAAACTTTCAGAGAATAGAGTTCACATCTGTGCAATTCATTAAAAAAATATGCCATATATTCTAGCACATAGTCTCTTTGTCTCAATTTTTACAATATGTTAGTGAACATACTTTTCATGTTTGTTATATTTATTAATAAAACACTTTGGATATCTCGAAATGTCCACCAGAATATTAGGCTGCCCTTGGTGTGACCGGCTGTGTAATAGAGTGCGCCGTTCTGTGTTTAATGTTGACTACACTGATCAATAACGACGGGTTAGAATCAGGCAGCCAAGAAAGCAGGGAGTGAACATAAAATCTTCCTTCTCCCATTTGGATTCAACAACTCCCATTCCTCTTTCCTCCATCTCCCTCCTTCCTCTTTCATTCCCTCCCTCTCTCTTAGGGAGAGGGAAGCAGTTTTCAAATTAAATTATAGGCCTCTTTCCCTTCCAAATGAGAATCACCACATATATGCCTTTTTTTTTTTTAAAGCAACCCTACATTTTTATAGAACAATAAATGACATGATCTAATCTTTTTACAAGGTAATTATATTAGAAAAAACTCTTAAAGGTTTTACATACACTTGATTTAAATGCCTTTAAAAACATATGATAAAGTATGACAGATTTGTTCTTCCCAAGAATAATTGATATCCCGAGGGACCAAATGAAATGTTCTGGGAATCCTTGCCTTCAGAATTGTTATGAAATTGTAAATTGACATTGAAGGTCAATCTATCTTGTGGGCCTCCTCTGCACACCCTCACAGCTCCACCCTTTTCTCTGGCCTGGGACACCTAGCAGTGTTTAGAGACCTCCTGTTGTCACACACAGAAGGTGAGGAAATCATGGCATGGGGCGTGTAGGGCTGAGAATGCCACTAAGCACCCTGTAAGGCTCAGGAGCAGTTGCCCCCACCCACCCCCAAGGATTGCCCAGGGCAAATGTCAGAATTGCCAGGCTTGAGAAACCCTGCTTTATGCAAAATAGGATGATGATTGTGATGTCAAGGCACTACTAAAGTCATTTCTTTGTTAATGAGCAGTTCTCTGGAACTCCAGAATAATAAAGTCTGCTTCCTGTATTCACTCAGTCTTTTTTTTTTTTTAGAATTAAAAATTTTTTTTTAATTTATTTTTATGTGTATGAATGTACTGTCTGTAAAGTAGATTTGTGCACCCGTGCCATGCAATGCCTCGGAGGTCAAAAGAGGGCGTCAGATTCCCCTGGAACTGGAGTTAAAGATGGTTCTCAGCTGCCATGTGGGTGCTGGGAATTGAACCCAGGTCCTTTGCTCTTGCAGTCAGCCCTCTTAACTGCTAGGCCATCTCTCCACCCCCTCACTCAGTCTTTAACAACTGCTTCATGCCTGAGACTCTAGCCACTGGACAACATGGTTTACAGTTTATGACATTTGGGGCTGGGGAGATGTTCAGTAGGTAAGCACACTTGCTACCAAGCTTAATGACCTAGTTCAATCCACAGAACCCACGTGGTGGAATACACACACTCCTATACACTAAATAAATAAGTGTAAAAAAAATTGGGCCACAAGATAAATGAAATGCATGATATTTATCATTCAGGTATTAATTGGAAGGGATCTCTGGTCATGTTGAAAGAATACTGCCTCCCCTGTGACTGCCAGAGGCTGCTTCCCAGGGGTGCCAGATAGTTTAACTACATCTCAAAGGTTGAGAAAAGGAAGGGGAAGAAAGAACATTTCTGGAAGAGAGAGAGACTAACATGGAAAGGGAGAGACATGGGCCCCAGCATCTGCAAACAGTTGATGTTAGTAGATCAGCTTTAAAGATGAGGAGACGGAAGAGAGAAGGGCAAAGGGATGACAAGGGCAGATGAGGGATGGCGCTGTGGGCAGGTTGAAGAGCTGGAGGTGGGGGAAACGAAGTACAGGTTTCAAGTACTGCAACAGCAAAATCCAATTGGAATTTATCTGAACTCTAGATACCCTGGAAGAGAGGGACTTAAGGGGTCAAGACTGGATGCTGGGGGGGGGGCTATTAGCAGGGTATTAGTCACTTTTTTGTTGCTGTGATAAACCACCATGACCAAGGGAACTTATAAAAGGAAGAGTTTATTTTAGCTTACAATTGAGGGTTCCAGGGAATCAGAGTCCATTGTGGTGGGAGGCATGGTGGCCAGGGCTGGAGCAGCAAGCCAAGGGTCACATCTCACAAAGAGCACAGGAAGTCAAGAGAGAAACTGGAGACTGCAAGGATTGTTAAACTCACTAAGCCCACCCCCAATGATGTACTTCCTCCAGCATGGCCACACCTTCTAAGATCTCCCAGAACAGTGCCACCAACTGGGGACAAAATGTCTGAACACTTAAAGTCTATGGGGGACACTCTCATTCAAACCACCACAGATAGTGAGTGCTTGGGTCTGAGCAATGGCATTAGTGTGGAGGAAAGGACTTGGGAGATATTAAGGAGAGGGGTCAGCAGGCTGTGATTGCATGTGGTGTCAGGAAGAAGGACTCCCATACTTCTGGCTGAGAGCAGGTGTCTCTGAGGGGAGTCATCTTTAAATGCAGGTTGGGGATGGATCTGGAAATGCCAGTAGCAATTTTTCTACCGACATGTTAAATGCTACTTCTTTTAGGAAGCCATCAGAAGGCTAGGACTGGACATGCTGATTTGGGAATCTTTGGCATGGAGGGAGGAGTTAAACTTCCAACAGTGTTCTAGTTAGCTTGGGCTACCACACAAAATAGACACTAGGGGATTTAGGTGACCAAAATATATTGGGTCACAGTTCAAAGGCTCAAAGACCAGGAGACTTGGAGGTTGTTCTCCCATGAGGTCTCTGTCTTTAGGCTGTAGATGACTATCTTCTTGCCATATTATCATATAGTCTTTTCTTTGTGTCTGATCATCCTTCATGTCTGTCTCTCTTTCCTTATAAAGACATCAGTCATATTGGCTTAGAGCCTCACTCTTGAGACCTCATTTAAACTCAGTTACATCTTTAAAGACCCCCTCTTCAATTACATTCACTCCAATGGGATGAACGGGTGAGACAGTTGTGTTCCTCTAAAATTCCGATGTGGAACTCTTAACTCCAGTGGAATTATGAGATGGAGGCATGTGGAAATTACTGAAATTACTATTCTCATAATAGGAATCTTAGAGAGCTTTCTTGTCCTTTTTTTTTTTTTTTTTTTTTTTTTTGTCTTTAGAACGATCTCCCTGTAGCCCCAGCTGTCCTGGAACTCACTCTGTAGACCAGGCTGGCCTTGAACTCACAAAGATCCGCCTGCCTCTGCCTCCCAAGTGCTAGGATTAAAGGCGTGCGCCACCACGCCCAGCCTTTTCTTGTCCTTTTGATGCTGTGTAAACACCTAAAAAGTTGTCTGTCCAAGTGGACCTCTCACCACTCATCAAAGAAGCTTCTTTATTTGGGGGGCAACAAATGGAGACTAATACTGAGTTCCACAACTGGTCAAATGCAGAGAGTGTCTATGAGGTGCTAACCCTAACTGACCTGTCTTCAGTGCAACCTCTCACATAAGATGAATGCATCTATCACCTCTTGCCAGAGATATTTCCTTTTGCAGTAGATAGTGATTAACACAGAAACCCACAACTGGCCAGTGTGCAGAGAGGACGCGGCTACAGAGTGCTTATCCCTGATCAGGCCACTTCTATCAAATTTCTGTCTATCAGGGGTCATTGAAGAAGAGGAGATGGGAAGATTGTAAGAGCCAGAGGTGGTGGATGACCACAAGGATACAGTTTTCCAAGTGGCTGGTCAGACACTCAGATGAACTCACAACAAAGGTGACAGCATTCACAAGTGCCTTGCTAGCTTAAACCACACAAAAACCTCACAGCACAAACACAAGCAAGTGGGTGAGAAGCTCCAACCCCACCTAAGGAAATTATGGCAACCAAGGCTCCTGGGAGGGGCAGAGGCAGTCTCGTTCAGGCATGGGACTCTTGGTAGGTTAACCAGGCTGCAGTGGATGGACCCACACTGAAGGACATTTAGGGGCATGAATTAGACTCTATAGGCCATATTATATCTATTTAATAGAGTACATTAAATTGGGCAGTGGGCAGTGAGGGGGTGTGTGCATAGGGGAGGGATCTAAATACTTTAAAATGATATTTTATGAATGTCACAAAAATTGAAGAAAAAAATTTGGGAAAAAGTTGTCTCTCTGCAACATGGAAGAAGGCCTCTACCAGAATCCACCACATTGACAACCTGCCCTGAGAGTGCCAATTATTAAAGTTCCCTGTCTGTGGTATTCTGTTATAGTAGCTGCACCTGACTTAGCCAGTCATATTTGAAGTTAGAACTTCAGCACATGAACTTTAGGAGGACACAGTTCACCCCGTAACACAGAATAGAGAGGAACAATGATTCAGGGATAGAGACCCTGGTGACCCAAAGCAGAAAGTTATAAGCCACATGAAAACACACATTGATAACTACTTATATTATATATACAATTAGATCCACCCAAGTGGAAGGTATTAGTCATGGTAGTCCCAGGAAATAAGCAAAGGAAACCATGTCAAGTACATTTAAAAACAGGGCTGGCAAGATGGCTCCGTGGCTGACTGCTCTTGCAGAGGACCTGGGTTTGATCCCCAGCACCCACATGGCTGCTGAGAACCGTCTTTAAAAAATGTCATTGGGCCGGGCGTGGTGGCGCACGCCTTTAATCCTAGCACTTGGGAGACAGAGGCAGGCGGATCTTTGTGAGTTCACGGCCAGCCTGATCTACATAGAGAGTTCCAGGACAGCTGGGGCTACAGGGAGACCCTGTCTCAAAAAGACCAAAAAAAAAAAAAAATGTCATTGGATATCAAACCTCCTACATCAGAACATCTAGGAATACCTCTTTCTTTAAGTTGCTTCCCATTGGGAATAAAATATTTGGAGTTTGAGCTCAGAGCAAGAGGAGGAAGAAATCCTGCTTTCAGGAGAATTAGCCAGGAGAAGTCAACTGGGTCCGATGGAAACTGGCGTTCGGAGCATCAGAGGTGGACAGTGCTTGTTATGGGCACCGGGAAGCCCTGGGCCACCACTGTGAGAATGTATCGTGGTGCTAGAGGAGACGATGATGATACTGGGTGAAAGATCTTTGTTTTCCCGTGCTGATTCTCTGAGACGGGACTAAAAAGTATCATACAGATGATACCTAGGTGAATGTGAGGTACCAGCATGGAACAGAGGTAAGAAATAATTGTATAAGATATAAAAAAGAAAAATACAATGTATGAATATAATTTTTGGGGTGCTGGGGCTTGAACCCAGGCTTTGTTCATGCTGGGAAATATTCTAGCCCTAAGCTATATTTTCAGGCCCAATATATATATTTTATTGTGGTTTTAGAAGTCAATATTTACATTACACTCTGAAAAATTCATTAGTAAAGATGTCAGAAAGTAAGAATTTTAGACTAGCGTATTCTCTTTGTGACATTGCTGGCTCACAGGGTCAAGAGCAAGGTTTTATCACTGTGTAAATATAGAGCGGTTCTGGATGTTTCCTGACGAGTTACTACATGCTGCACACTGCACCACATGTCTGACTTAATTCTGCCCATGACCGGTTGAGGTAGATCCTTAGTATTTTCATTTTATAAATGAGGACTCTGTGGTTCACACAATCATTGCTAGGACTTTTGCCCAAGATCACATGTACCTTAGTCCATGGGAACCATCTTTCCTAAGGTGTCTCAGAAAGAAGAGAGGCTGGAGTAGAAATCCAAGCTCCTGGAACTCCTGGAGAATGGGAGAAGAGATCACATTCCCCTCTTACTGTTGAACTGTAAATCACTGATAACCAGAACACAGATCTTCCCAGTCAGTGCTTCCCAGTCAGACTGGATTAGCAGGAAGAATGGGTATTATAGGTTAGATAGAAAGTGTCCTTTAAAGGGGCTTATATATGGAGTGCTTGTTCCCTGGTGGGGTTCTGGGGGGGCTGGGTAACGGGGGTGTGCCTTCATGAATGGGTTAGTCCAGTGATGGAGTAAAAATTTGAATAAACTACTGAGAGGTGGTGGAACTGTGGAAGGCAAACTTTGGTTGGAGGAACTGAGTCACTGGAGGTATGTCTTTGAAGGGTGTCCTGCCCTGGGGCTTCCTTTTTGACCTTCTTTCTGCTTTCTACACACCAAGAGGTGAGCAGCCCGTGTCACACAAGCCCACTTCCAGGATGCTCTGCCTTGTTGCAGGCCCAAAGCACTGCCAGTGGACCATGGTCTGAAATCTCCAAAGCAGTGAGCCAAAATAAATCTTCCTCCTTTAAGCTGATTTCCTCAGGTTTTTGTCACAATGATGAGCAAGGAGGAAACAAGAAACTTTTTTTGTCCAGGTTTGTTCTGCTGTGTGTAAAATAATAGAAAGGGACATCACAGGCAGGTCATTGAAATCTAGGTCTGGTTCTGACTGTCGGCAAAGAAGTCAGCTGGCAGTGGAAGACCTTAGTTTGGTTCCAAGATCATGTGTAGAGAATAGATTCCTCTTATTCATGTTAGCTCAGAGTCAGAGCCCAGTGAGGATCCTGGGGATGCAGGAGTTGGTGGGCCCTGACAAGGAATCTCCTAACCATTTTGAAAACCAAGTTAATAATACCTGTTTCCTTATACGTATTGTATACACATACAGGTGCACAACACACACACCTACCTGTGCAACACACACACATATACATGGATAAGTACATAATTACATATTATATATGTAAATACATAATCATGAGTGGTTGATCACAAGTGTGTAGAAAAGTAAACGGAGTAAAATATAATAGCAAACACTCATGTCAGGGATGGTAGCTGAAATTTTTAAGTGTCTCCAACTGTCAGCTGAAAGAATGTTAGTCAATATGGATAGAAGGGCCCTCCTGACAAGTACAGCTGATCCTGCCCATCCCCAACCCTAGAGGAATGCTTGCATTCAGTGCACCAAAAGAGTACACTTGGAGATAAGGTAGCGTTTCCAAATCAAGTTTCTTTCCTCTGCTTAGTATTTCGCTAACATTGAACAAGTTTTTTTTTTTTTTGTATTTCTGATAAAGCACAGACTAAATAGANACAAATTTATAAAGAAAATGTATGCCGATCCACATACAAACATAAGCTCTAAACCAGACTGTATTCCTAAAATTTCAGAAATATCTCATTGCTAGTTTGTCTCTTACTGTGTGATACAGTTCTTTTTTTTTGGGGGGGGGGGGACAGACTCTCCCTGTAGTCCCAGCTGTCCTGGAACTCACAGTGTAGACTAGACTGGCCTGCCTCTGCCTCCCAAGTGCTAGAATTAAAGGTGTGCACCACCACACCCGGCATGATACAGTTCTTTAAAATTCATTCTCTCTTATACATTCAAGTTACCATTATTTGTGGCACTAAATTACTTTTTTTCATTTTTGGTAAATAATGATTTCAAGAGATCCAGTGAACGTTAATGCATATTTTTATTTATTAATAGCAATTATATTCCGGAAGTGAGAATCATGTCCATCCCCAACCTTCGCTACATGAAGGTTAGTACTTTACTTACTGATACAATAATTGATTAGTCAGTGACCTATGCATGTGTCTATATGGGTGGTTGGGCTAGTTTGCTTCTCCATTGCTGTGACAAAACACTCTGACCAATACCAACTTGGGGAGGAAAGGGTTTATTCATCTTACATCTCCCAGGTCATATATCATCACTTTGGGAGCCCAAGGTAGGAACTCAGGGCAGGAACCTGGAGGCAGGAGCTGAAGCAGAGGCCATGGAGGAATAATGCTTACTGACTTGCTCCTCTGGTCTGTGCTTAGCCTGCTTTCTGGAACCACCTGCCCAGGGATGGCACTGCCCACAGTGGCCTGGGCCCTCCCATGTCACTCAACAATCAGGAAAACACCCCACAGACATGGCCACAGGCCAGTCCAATGAAGGCAATTGAAGGTCCTTCAATCCAGGTGTGTCAAGTTGACACTAAAGTTATCCAGTACAGTGACTGTGCATATGATATGGGACATGGTAAGGAAAGTAAAGAAAAAAACATTAATTTTATTTATTTATTTATTTATTTATTTATTTATTTATTTTTGCTCTTTTTCGAGACAGGGTCTCCCTGTAGCCCCAGCTATCCTGGAACTCACTCTGTGGACCAGGCTGGCCTTGAACTCACAAAGATCCACCTGCCTCTGCCTCTCAAGAGCTAGGATTAAAGTCATGCGCCATCACACCGGGCTCTTTATTTTTATTTTATGTGTATGAATGTTTTACTTGCACATGTTAGTGGACCTGTGCATGCAGTGTCCATGGGGGCCATAAGAGGGCATCAGATCTCCTGGAGCAGGAGTTACACGGATGGTTGTTAACTGCTGTGTGGGCTCCTCTGCAAGAGTAGCTGGTGTTCTTAACCCTTGAGCCAGCCCTGCAGCCCCCATACATTTGTTTTAAATGAAATAGAAACAAGGACTTGCTTTAACAGGGCAATTTCTTGTCATTGTATTGATTGAGCAAAAATCTTCCTATCTCATCCTCTTGATTCTTGATGTACAGGTCAGAAAGAAGGCTCCACGAAATTCTGTCTCAAAAAACAAAATTGAAACAAACCTCCCAGAAATTATGTCAGTGCTTTTGCTGTGTACACAAAGTCAGAGTTATCCCTTGTCCTGGCCAGTCAAAAGTGTTTTGTGTGGAATCCCCATTTCAACACGGAACAAATTTGTTTATTGCTAATTTTTCTGGTAAATATTTATAAGGGAATTTGACTCTCAAGGTAAGACAGCATGTCTCTGGCTCTCATAATCATCATGTTAATTCATTTCTTCAATTCTTGTAAGTCACCAGACAGAGCTATAATGCAGGTAATATTTCTCTCTGGATTCATGAACCCTATCATAAAATAATAGTGGGAAAAATAGTGGTGGTAAGAGTGTTAGATAAATCTGGGAGATAATGAAACCCGGCTTACCTACCTCACAGGCTTCTGGGAGGATAAAATGAAATAATGCATGTGAACGTGGTTTTGAAAAGCAAAAATAAGTGCTATAAAGTTTAAGACACTCAACGTGTGAGCCTTGGCTGCACTATTGCTTTCTGTCATGTTCATTGTGTGTTGGTTCCTCTCTGTATAAATGCATATGAAAAAAAAGCATTCACAATTTGCTTTTGCTGTCTTCAAGAAATTAAAAAATTTCTTTCCCTTTATGAAGGTAGTATCACTCAGATTTTAATAAAATTTTCAGTTTTTCATTTATTATTTCTACATCTTCCAGGGAGAGTTTAAGATAAGCACACAGCACACTCTCTGACGACTTGTATTTGTTGAACAAATCTAAATGGCACATATCAAAGGATCTCTTGGGAAACCACATCTTCAGTCCACCTTCAACACCTTTGGATCCATCTCCTGGTAAATGAATCTGTGCTATGCCAACATATGATGTCACCCACATGGATCATGTATTCACATTTAATTTATTGATGTTTCTCTTTTTTTCTCTCTGAAATGAAGGCTTTCATGATTCTAGGCTCTCCAATCAAATATCTCTTATCAGTTTTTATTCTGAAATAAATTGTTAATATTTTTTAGCCTAACCTGTAATTTCTCAGGTAGCAGACAGTTGTCCATTTGTACGCTGAAGATTGCAGAAATAATGTGATAATACATATTTGAACAGTTTTCATTTTTGAACAGTGTGTAGCGTTTTATAAATACAACTAAAGACACAACACTAGAAATCAAATGAAAACGTGGGCGGTATGGATTTGTCTCTGAGTGCCCAGATGAAAGCAGTATGAGTCATTTCAAATCTAACAGCCTCATATTATCATAAAATTGCATTGATTCTTTGTAAAAATTTCCTGAGGAATTCTGTACGGAACTTTTGATCTTGGAGCGTACCAAGAGTGCAGATGGAGACAGAAAGAGGACTATCGGTGTTTGTGTTTTTAATCTAGAGGATTGTGCAATATGTTGGCATCTAGTTCACTAGTAAAAGAGGAATCAGACTTTAAGTATCGAGAATGAGACTTAAAGACAAAGGTAATTCCATTTCGTTATGGGGAATACTAGAACTTTGAAAGGACTTAGCACTGGTCTTGGAGCAGATCTCAAACTGCCCCCTCTGTTGCTTGTAAGTTCTTCTTGTCACCTTTAAACTTCCATGTGACTTCAAAGTGCTTCTCAACACAGCCCTCCCGGCAGCCTTAATAGCCACACAGTGACATATGAGTGAAGTATTTATGGATCTTCCTAGAGAGCATTTCAAATAACTACCTTTAATTTCCTTAATAAATATGTCACATATGCTTGCAATGTACCATACTCTCCAATAGAGGAGGTCGGAATCCTGCCCTCAAAGGATGAAAGTTTAGAAAGGGAGAAAGAGAAGTTATAGTGGGCAGACCAGTAAAAGTGAGGGGAGATGCACAGGCCCCCTTTACGTCAGCCCCATGACACAGTCGGGAGGTGGGCCTGATACTTCTCCAGTGTGTTTTTGTCTTGCACAGCTAGGAGTTATCCTACTTCCAGGCAAAGCTGGAATGTTCTAGAATAGCAGCTATTCACTTGGATTTTAGTCTTACACTCCGGTACACTATTGAAAGTCTCTGAGGATTCCTCAAAAATTGAAACATACAAGACAGTTGTGGTGGCTCACAGCCGAAATCTCAGCACTTAGGAGGCCGAAGTGTGAGGATGATGTGTTTGGTGCCAACCTGGGCTACACAGTGAGATCCTGAGTCAAAACACAACACAACACAACAAAACAAAACAAACTCCACAGAACAATGATATGATCAAGCAATTCTCTTGGAAAGAATTGAGAGTACAAACTTGTGCACTTGAAACCAAGGGTTACAAACCAGGATTCACACAGATTTCCATGAACAGGCGACTGGATAAACAGAAGGCAGATTCCATGAGCAGAACGTTACTCTGTCTTTAAAAGGAGAGTCAGACCCAAGCTACGCAGTGAATGAGGCTGGAAGACACCATGCTAAGTGAAAGACGTCAGACAAAAAAGATACAATGTACTATTTCATTTAGAAGTACAGAGAGCAGTTGGCAAAGTAGTAACGAGTGTAGAATAGAGTTTCCCAGAGGCTGGGGGTCAGGGGATTGGCCAGTTAGTGTTTAATGGTGTACAACTTCTGTTTGGGATGATTAAAGAGTTCCCAAGCAGGGCATGGTGGCACATGCCTTTAATCCTAGCACCTGGGAGGTGGAGGCAGGTGGGTTTCTGTGAGTTCAAAGCCAGCCTGGTCTACGGAGTGAGTTCCAGGACAGCCAGAGCTACAGGGAGACCGTCTCAAAAAAGAAAAAAAAAAAAGATTTTCTGCAAATGTGTACTGATGATGCTTGTGATACTGTGAATGCCCCATATGTGTGAGCTGCACACCTAAACACTGTTAAAAGAGTACATTTTATGCTATGAATATTTTATTATAAGTTTTAAAAGTATGGGGCTGGAGAGATGACTCAGCAGTTAAGAACACCAACTGCTCTTGCAGAGGACCTGGGTTGATTCCCAGCACCTACATAGCGGCTAAGAACTGTCTTTAACTCCAGTTTCAGGGGAATCTGATTCCCTCTTCTGACCTCTGCGGCATTGCACGACATGGGTGCACCAACCTACATGCAGACTGTACACTCATACACATAAAAAAAGAAATAAATAAATGAATAAGTAAGATTGTTATACAATGCCTATCAAACATCTCTAAGTATGACACCTTCAGTGAGAAAAGCAGCTCATTCAGCTTGAAACTCAACTCAGCACAGCACTTCCTGTTCGGGCCTGACCACTGAGCCTCATAGTGCAATATCAAGAGTTATGGGGGCTGGTGAGATGACTCAGTGGTTACGAACACATGCTGCTTGTGCAGAGGACCCAAGTTTGGATCCCAGCATCTCATCAGGCAGCTCACGAGTGCCTGTAATTCCAGTTCTAGGGGCCCCCTGTCTCCATGGATACCTGTACTCATTATCATATACCCACATGCATGGACATGCAGACATACAACTAAAAATAAATCTTTCAGAGTCATGTACATATTTCCCATTTTGTCACAAAGAATACTAAGGTTACATGTATTCTTGGGTTAAGATTTAATAAAACTAATTATTGATGCTCTCTGTATGTGTTCATGTGTGTACCTGTTCATGCATGAGTGCCTGCATGTGGGTATATGTTCACATGTGTGAGCAGACCAGTAGTGAATGTCTCCAGTCTTCCTCACTTGCTTCTCCCCATTAATTTTTGAGACAAGTGTTCTGCGGAACCTGGAGCGCACCAGTCTCCTGGATCAGCCATCCAGTGGGGTCCACTGGTCTTATGTCTCCTTCCCGTGCTAGGATTGCAGACACATACTGCTGTGTCAGGCTTTGTTTTTTTAAGTTATTTTTAATTATGTGTTTCCGTGAGTACGTGAACATGATATAGGTGCCCACGGAGGCTAGAATTTTGCAATTTCCTGGAGATGGAGTTATAGGTACTTCTGAGCTGCCTGACATGGGTGCTTGGAACCTAACTCCGGTCCTCTGGAAGAGCAGAATGGATTCTTATTTTCTGAGCCATCTCTCCAGCTCTGTGTCAAGCTTTTTACATGGGTGCTGGGGACCTGAACTCAGATCCTCAAGCTTACATGGCAGGTGCTTTACTGACAGAGCCATTTTCCCAGCCTTCATTCATACTCTGATCTAAAACATTATGTAGTGGTGGACATTAGAGAACCACACTAGAATTGTTAGTGGGGTGTACAATGACTTTTAGAGAAGCTGGTTTCACTACTGCCTAGATGTGCACTGGGAAACCAATGGCTTTCTCTACCATGCCTGTTGGATCGTTAGTGACAACAAAACACTGACACAGCCACCTATCCTAGCATTAGTATGAGAATTCTTTTGACCCTGTGGACAACTTGTGGTCTACGTGCATGGAGAACCACAAGTGCTCTAGGCAGAGGGAGGCAGAAGACAGGAGACAGAAGGATTAATTAAAACCATGAGATTGGCTGAAAGTTGTCCGTTCATCTGTTCAGTAGTGTCTTCAATGCTCTAAATACTGCTGTTGCCCTGGGTGTCCGGTGATCTTCTCTTTCCTCTTGGGGATCTCATTCAGACAGGATTAGGTGGGATGACAGGTAAGACAAGGGAAAAGAGAGATTACTCCATTATGTGAATTTTCCACAACTTGGTTATTCCCTTCTCCTTTAAGGGGATTTGTATTGTTTCCATCCACTTTTAGTTACTGAAAATACAGTTCCTACGGATGCTTGTTCACACGTCTATCTTTGTTCAGGCTGCTGTGAAAATACCACAGATGGAGCAGCTTAAACAACAAGCATCTATAGAGCTCATGGTTCTGAAGCTGGAAGTCCAGTCGGTTGGAAACAATGGTGGATTCTGGTGAGGGTTCTGTTCTAGGGGGTGGACTTCAGACATCTTCATGTATGTCCTAGTGTGAGGACAGGAGGACAAGGAAGCTTTCTGGGATTTTTTTTGAGACAGGGTCTCACTGCGCAGCCCTGGCTAGCTGGGAATTCACAGAGAGCTGCCAGCCTGGAGCTCCCAAATGCTGGGATTAAAGGTGTGTGCTCTCTGGGATTTTTTTTTTTTTTAATTAGGACACTTAATGCTATTCACGAGGATGCTGTCTCACCTCCTTATACCATCATATTCTATGTTAAGATGTCAAGATGTGGGCCAGGTACGGTGGTGAATGCCTTTAAACCAGCATTCAGGAGGCAGAGGCAGGCAGATCTCACAGAATCAAGGCCAGCCTGTTCTACATAATGAGTTCCAGGCCAGTTGAGGCTACAGGAGACTCTGTCTCAAAACCTTCTGCCAAAAGCAAGATATGAATTTTATTGGTGCACATATTCAGTCTTAAACTTATTTCTTTCTTTCCTTCCTCTCTCTCTTTCTCTTTCTTTCTTTCTTTCTTTCTTTCTTTCTTTCTTTCTTTCTTTCTTTCTTTCTTTCTTTCTTTCTTTCTTTCTTTCTTTCTTTCTTTCTCTCTCTTTCTCTTTCTTTCTTTCTTTCTTTCTTTCTTTCTTTCTTTCTTTCTTTCTTTCTTTCTTTCTTTTTTGAAGCAGGGTCTCCCTGTAGCACCAGCTGGCTTGGAACTTGCTAGATAGACCAGGCTGGCCTTGAACTCATAGAGATCTACCTGTCTCTGTCTCTGGAGTGATGGGGTCAAAGTTGTGTGCCACCACTCCCAGGTTCTAAACATCTTTTTTTTAAACATTAGTTTTTGTTTCTCCTAAGTAAGTAGCTGGTTGTGCAATGGTTAGATCAGAGAGTAGATAAGTGGTTCTTAGCTAGAAGCAATTTTGTCCTGACAAGGGGGGCATTTACCATAGTCGCATCTAATAGAGGCCAGGAACAGTGCTAAGCAAGCTACTGTGCATGACTAACCCAAAAAGTCAATGATGTTGAACTTGTGAAACTTTAGGTTAGATGCATGTTAAATTGTTTGGTTTGGGGCTCTTTTGATTGAACCCAAGGCTTTGAATGACTCCTGAGCATGCACTGCAGCACTGAGCTATACCTTTTCAGTGTTTGCATTCTAAAGAAAGCATTGAACTATTTTCTAAACTCATTGTACTATTTTGTATTTCCAGTAACAGTGTATAAGACTATCATTATTTCAACGAGCTTGCCAATAATTCTGAACTGTTTGTATTCTTCTCAATTTTAGCCACTTTCAAGGAGATTATGTTGTGATATTGATGAACCTTGTTTAATAATATAGTTGAGAATCTTTTTATATGCTTATTGGCCATTTGTATATCTTTGTGAAGTGTGAAAAGTCTAAGTCTATTTTCCACTGTATACGTAGCCTTTTTTTGCACTGTCATAAAGTAAAAAATATATCAGACTATCAGGAGTCACAGAGGACCATGTTTTGTTGAGGATTTTGGCATCTGTATTCATGAGAGATATTGGCCAGAAGCTTTCTTTTTAAAAAATGTTTTTCTGGGTTTTAGTATCAATATGATACTTACCTGATAAATTAAGTTTAAAAGTGTTCTCTCTTTTTCTCTAAGGTGGGTTTTAGATGGTTATTTTTATTCTTTAAATGTTAGATAGAATTTACCAGTGGAACCATCTGGATCAAGAGTTATCTTTATAGAAAGACTCTTCTTTATTATAAATTCAAATTCACGTTCTTACTAATAGTGGGCAATTCATATATAGTGAGTCATGTGCTTACACACACAGTCCATTAATTTTTGTGAGTTATGTGCTTTAAAGAAACTTTTGGGGCCTGGAGAGATGGCCTAGCGGTTAAGAGCACCGACCGCTCTTACAGAGGACCCGGGTTCGATCCCCAGCACCCACATGGCGGCCAACAACCGTCTGAAACTCCAATTCCAGGAGAACTCCAGTTCCAGGGGAATCCAACACCTTCTTCTGACCTCCGCGGCATTGCACGTCACGGGTGCACAGACTTGCATGCAGACAGTACATTCATACACATACAGAAATAAATAAAAATTAAAATTAAAAAAAAATTAAAAAAAAAGAAACTGTTGGGCTGGAGAGATGGCCTAGTGGTTAAGAGCGCCAACTGCTCTTGCAGAGGACCCAGGTTCGATCCCCAGCACCCACATGGTGGCTGAGAACCGTCTTTAACTCCAGCTCCAGGGGAATCCGAAGCCCTCTTCTGACCTCCGTGTCATTGCACTACACGGGTGCACAGACCTACATGTAGACAGTACATTCATATACATAATAAAATAAATAAAATAAAAAAAAGAAACTGTTAATTTTGGGGTCAGCGAGATGGCTCAGCAGATGAAGGGCCTAACTCCCAAGCCTGATGACCTGACTTCTGTCCCTGTGACTCATATGGTAGAAGGAGAGAATTGACTCCCTCAAGCTGTACTGTGATCTCCATATGCACACCTTGGCACACACATAATATGCACACACACAAAAGTTGTGACAGCCTTTTCTTCATTCCTTTTTCTCCCTTCTGGTCAGTCTTAGTGGTGATATTATTAGTTTGATTACTTGACATAGAATCATTTTGTTGTTGTCGTTGCTAATTCTCCCACTGCTTTTCTGATTTTATTTTATTTTATTTTATTTTATTTTATTTTGTCTTTTTGAGACAGGGTCTCCCTTTAGTTCCAGCTGGCTTGGAGCTCCCTATGTAGACCAGGCTGGAGGCTGGCCTTGAACTCACAGTGATCCACCTGCCTCTGCCTCCTGAGTGCTGGGATTAAAGGAGTGCGCCACCATGCCTGGCTTGTTTTTCTGTTTTGCATGTTATTGATTTATTTTCTTTTATCCAGTTTATATATAATTCTATCTTCTAGATTCTTAAGATGAGAATCTGAATCTTTGATTCTAGTCTTTTCTTCACTACCAACACCATTCTTCAAAGCTTCCCTTTCCCCTTTCAAGAATGCTTTAGCTACATACCATGAACTTTCTTGTGTTTCAGTTTAAATACTTACCAGTTTGACCATAAATTCTTTGGAAGACCATTGTATGGTTTAGCTGGGCTTGGTGGTCTAGGCCTAAAACCTAAGAACTCTGAAGGCTGAAGCAAAAGGGTCATGAGTTCAAGGCCAGGCTCAGGTACACAACAGCTATCCTCCTGCATCCTGGGATAGCCTTGAATGTGATACAACACATTTGTAGATCACAGTGTCGTTTCATAATGCCAAATGTTGGGCACTCTGGGTTCATGGTGCTTCCAAGTTGTTTTTTTATTTTGTTTATTTTTTACGTGTATGAATGTACTGTCTGCATGTAGGTCTGTGCACCCGTGTCGTGCAGTGCCACGGAGGTCAGAAGAGGGTGTCGGATTCCCCTGGAACTGGAGTTACAGACAGTTCTCAGCCATCGTATGGGTGCTGGGGATCGAACTTGGGTCCTCTGCAAGAACAGTTGGCGCTCTTAACCACTAGGCCATCTCTCCAGCCCCCAAGTTTTGTTTTTAGTTTCAGATGTAGGCTGGCTACACTGTCGGAAGTTGTCAAGTTCTCTGTCTGCAAGGCTGAACCCGAAGTAACACTTCCTTAGCAGTTGTTCCAGTGGGGAAACTCTGCAATGGCTCTCTCCTTTTATATAAAATTGTAGTTTCACAGGTCAGAGACTTTAATGAATGAGGACTTGCCCTCAGGAGTATCTTTTTCTACTGCTCTGGTGCAAAGTGTCAGGTTTTGTTTTCATGGCATGAATCTCCTTAGCGATATAATTTTTTAAATTTTATTTATTTCTGTATGTGTCTGAATGTACTGTCTGCATGCAGGTCCGTGCACCCGTGTCGTGCAATGCCGCGGAGGTCAGAAGAGGGTGTTGGATTCCCCTGGAACTGGAGTTCTCCTGGAATTGGAGTTTCAGACGGTTCTCGGCCGCCATGTGGGTGCTGGAGATCGAACCCGGGTCCTCTGTAAGAGTGGTCGGTGCTCTTAACTGCTAGGCCATCTCTCCAGCCCGGCATGAATCTCTTTATAATTATTCTCTACTTCTTTTTTTTTAATTTTAAAAATTTATTTATTTATACATATTTTTTTAATCAAATCTAGACCCGTACTCTCTACTTCTTTGTAACTTGAAACTTACACCCTTTCCTTGCCATTTTCTATCTTTTTCTTGTGCTTACTGCTGTCTCTCACTGTAGATATGAATGAGAGCAACTAGCAGTAGCCAGTCCACAGCCCGAATGCTGTACTATCTTGAAATTTTCTCTGTCAAAGGAGTAAGTCCATTATTTGTCAGTGTAGCCTCACTCATCTTCTTAGGGCATGTTCAGGATAAAGTCAGATTCTTTTCTTTTTTTTTACACTTATTTATTTTTATTTTATGCATATGAGTTTTGCCTGTATGTATGTAAGTGCACCATGTGCATGCAATGCCTATGGAGGGCAGAGGAGGGCGTTGGATCTCCTGGAACTGGAGTTACAAATGGCTGTTAGCTGCCATGTGGGTGCTGGGAATGGAAGCTGTGTTTGCTGGAAGAGCAGCCAGTGCTGTTAAGTGCTTTGCCTTCTCCCCACTGTGAAGTCAGATTCTGTGCCAGAATATATGAGTGGGGTCTAGCCCAATTCCTGATACAGAATCCTTATTCTCTGAATTTATGAATCGGCCTCCACTGCCTGCATTTCTTTTGACCTTCTGGGCTGCCAAAGTCCCACAGGAATAGCCCATGAAGCACTAATTCAACACTCTAAGGCTCCTCAAGTCCATGGCTCCAAACTTCCACTCTCTTTTTGAAAACATGGTCAGGTTTATCAAAACAATGACCGCCCCCCCCCTTGATACTAATTTTCTGTATTAGTTACCTTTCTCAATTATGTGAAAAAATACTTGAAGAAAAAAAAGACAAGGAAGGAAGACTATTTTGGCTCACAGTTTAAGAGTACAGTCTGTCAGGGCAGAGGAAGCACAGGAACAGGATCCTGAGGTGGCGTGTCACAAGCTTTGTCACACTGACTGTGACAGGAAGAAGAGAGATTCCAGTGTGAGTGCTCATCTTACTTCCTCTTTTTTGCCTCATCATCCCAAGCTTTCTCCTTTTTATCAGTTAAGGACCCTAGCCTGCAGAAAGGGGCCACCAACATTCATGACAGGTCTTCCCTCCATAGTTAAGGTTTTCTGGAATCAGTTAGACACACCCGGAAACTGTGTCCATGCTGATTTTAAACCCAATCATGTTGACAGAAGTGAAATAGGACAGCCTACTGGAAGTGGATATAAGCCTAAATAAAAATATTTTTGAGCCAGGCATGGTGGCATGTACCTTAAATCTCAGCACTTAAGAGGCTGAGGCAGGTGGATCTCTGAGAGTTCAAGGTCAGTGTGATCTACATAGCAAGTTCCAGGCCAGCCAGGACTACATAGTTTTTTTTGTTTTTTTTTTTTTTTGGTGTTTTTGAGACAGGGTCTCCCAGTAGCCCCTGCTGGCCTGGAACTAGCTCCGTAGACCAGGCTGGCCTTGAATTCACAGAGACCGGCCTGCCTCTGCCTCCCACGTGCTGCGATTAAAGGTGTGCGCCACCACACCCAGCTTAAAGACAGTTCTTAGCTGCCATGTGGGTGCTGGGAATCCAACCTGGGCCCTCTGCTAGAGCAGTTGGTGCTCTTAACTGCTGAGCCATCTCTCCAGTCTGGACTACATAGTTTTTTAAAAATGCTTTTAAAATTTTATTACTTAAAAATTGTCATTCTCTTTTGAATTTTATTATCTATTGTCTATTATCTATCTATATCATCTATTATCTATCTGTATCATCTATCATCTATCTATCATCTATCTATCTATCTATCTATCTATCTATCTATCTATCTATCTATCTATCTATCTACCTACCTACCTATCTATCTCTCTATATCTATCATCTATCTATCTATCTATCTATCTATCTATCTATCTATCTATCTATCAGCTCTGATGTATGTTGGGGTACTTGTGCATGACACACTTGTGCAGGTCAGAGGCTGATTTTGGAGGAGTCAGTTCTTTCCTTCCACCATGGGCTCCAGGGATTGAACTCAGGTCTTCAGTCTCATGCAGCAAGTGCCTTTACCCACTGAGCCATCTCTCTGGCCTTTGTCCTTTTTTTTTTTCCAAAGTGAAATAAAGTAAAAATCTCTCTTCTACTGACTCAATTCTTGGATTCATTTCCCTTCCCCCTGTCCATCGCTCTTTGGGTGTATTGCTAGCTACCTTTTGCATATACAAACAAATATTAACATAAATTTATTTCCTCCCTTTTGTATAATGGTGGTACATAATACATAATGTTCCATCCTTTTCTCACTCAGAAATATGTGCTGGAATTTTTTTTCTAGCTGTATATTTTCCCATTGTATGGATTTTCATGTATCATCATGTATATAACCAAACCTCTATTGATGGATATTTAGATTTTAAAAGATCTTTTCTTATGGAAATGAATGTTGCAATGCCAGCCTTGTAATACATTATTTATCTGTAGGATGATTTCCCACAGGTAGATTGCTAGATCAGACAGCATTTGCATTTGTAAGTTGTTTGCTATTGCTAAACTCTCCCCCATTGGCAAGCCTAGATATTTCAGAAGTGTTCATGTCTGAAGTGCTCTGCAGTGCTCAACTAGCTGTAAAATGTTTTTCTTCATTGGACTTCAAGATGGAGGAAGAGATAACCCTTTTTTTTTTTTGTCTTTTTGAGAGGGGGTCTTCCTGTTGCCCCAGCTGGCCTGGAACTGGCTATGTGGACCAGGCTGGCCTTGAACTCACAGAGGTCTGCCTGACTATGCCTCCTGGATGCTGGGATTAAAGGTATATCCCACCAAGCCTGACTGAGTTAACAGAGTTTTTTGTATTAGTTATTTTTATTTTATGTATATGAGTGTATTGCTTACATGTATGTTAAATGCATCTGTGTCATGCAGTGTCCATGGAGGTCAGAAGAGGGTATCAGATACCTTGGAACTGGAGTTATGGACAGTTGTTACCACCATGTGTGTGCTGCAATTCAAACCCGGGTCTTCTGCAAGAACAGCCAGTGTTCTTAAGTGCTGAACCATCTCTCCAACCCCAAGAGGTAACACTTTTGAGATCATTTTCAGAAGCAGCGTCAAAATTCTTTATGAAGCAAAGAAAGAAATTCACAATGTATAATGTCTTGTTCTTGATGATGTCTATAAATCCTCTCCACTGCTTTGTGAAGTTGGTTTCATCTTTTCCCATTCAATGATGTGAAACCAAGTCTCAGAAGGGTTATCTCTTGTCCAACATTATGCGACTAGATGCTCACCAGAATCCAAATGGCCCTTTCTTCCTTCTGGGAGATGCTACCTCTCCTCTCAGTCAGGTTCAAATGCACCATGATGGCCATGGATCTCATGTCCTATCCTCCTGTGAGGACAAACCATGGGGACTGAATACGCTGACCACTTATTTCTGATGCACCCTAAACTTGGCTAAACTTTGAAACTCACTGTCAGAAGATATCACTGAGTTAAATTCTCTGGAATAAAGTATTTTTTTCATAGTTCTGTCGATTACCTTTTCTAATAATAGCATTTTCAGTTACCCAATCTAAGATAAGGCAATCAGATCATTTGCTTGAGGATATAAATTAATTGCTGGCAGAAGTCAGTCAGGAGAAAGAATATATGTTTTGACTAGAGTCCAGTGGGCAGGAAGTCTTAATTCCAACAGACCATTTCTAGATGTCTGGAGGCAATCTATAACCATGAGTGCTTCAGCACTCGATCTGCAGAAGGAAGGGGTCCACACCAAAAACACTCATCACTACCAGTATCCTTGGCATAAAATTAGTCATGATTTCTAAGCTGCATGAATCATGAATTGAGTGAGAGAACAGACTTTGCAGTCAAATAGATTTGCATTTCTACTCTTTCCTGCTCTTTATCACGTCTATTACCTTGGGAACATTAGTCATTTTTCTAAGTCTCCTTTTAGCCTATCTGAAAAAGATGAAGAAAGACACAGTTCATACCAGATAGCACTAGTACCCACAAAGTTGTTCTGAATGACAGGAGGGCCCATGGATAGAACTCTTGGCATAGAGCAAGGAACATAATAAACACTCATTAGATGGGCCTGCTATTATTATTTCATGTTACCAGTGGAGTTTTTTCTATGCTGAGATCTCTTTGGCACTGACTGTTGGGATGGATTTGTGTATGGTGTGAACTAACTTTGTGTGTTTAATAGGGCCTTATGCTCAGCTAAATCAAAACAAAGAGGTAAGCTCTACCTGACCTTGTCAGAGATTAGCTTTGGGCTTTTCATGTGTGAGATTTGATTACCTGTATCATCGTCTTAGCTTGTGTTACCTACATATCATAAAATTACCCTACCTGTTAATATCCTGCCACAAGCATTTATCTTCTTGACCTTCAATAGGATTGTAGTAAGATTGCCTGCTCCTGAGTTCGTCTACCTATCTCATGTAAAGTGCAATTACCGATTGCGTCATGGTCCCTTACATGACACGTTTTGATTCATCCTTGCCACTAGATGGCACTGTAATAGAACACATCATTAGTTAATTGTCTTACTCTCTAGGAAGACAGGCCATAGAAATAGGAAGCTGTGGGGCTGGAGAGATAGCCTAGCGGTTAAGAGCACCGACACTCTTGCAGAGAACCCGGGTTCAATCCCCAGCACCCACATGGTGGCTAAGAACCGTCTGTAACTTCAATTCCAGGAGAACTCCAGTTCCAGGGGAATCCGAGACCCTCTCTGAACTCCCCGGCATTGCACGACATGGGTGCACAAACCTACATGCAGACAGTACATTCATACACATACAAAAATAATAAATTAAAAAAAAAGAAAAAAAAAAAGAAATAGGAAGCTGAATGCGAGAGGCCTTGGAGGGACAGATTATAAATGAAAGAATTTTACATTTGCGTGTTATCGTTTGGATTCCTCAAAAAGGTTGGTTTTAGGGGGGAATGAATGAGATTAGAAAGGAACAAGAAAAAGGAGAGGTATATAAGGCTGATTTTTCAAGACTGTTGCTTTGGGGAGGAGGGCTTAATTCTACTGCCAGGCAAGAAACACATAGAATGGCCTTTAAAATTACACAGTGGTTGAGAGGGAGAAGTGTTTATCCAGTAGCTCTTGTCCATTGATCAAGTTTGTCCTCTACTCTTTCTACAGACATATGCATGGACTAGCGTTCTGTTGGCATCAAAGAAAGCCACGGGACAGAAAATGTCCTCAGTGTGAACTAGAGGCAGGATCTTAGAAGTATAACATTGCAGTGAATTATCTATTCAAACCTGGTTAAAATCAGATGTAAGGGTAGATGTATGTGACTCAGGGTACCAGATGTGTCTGCTGCAGCTACCTAATAAATCATGTACTCTGTAAATTCTTCCAGTTGAAATAAACAAAGACTCCTAATGAACCATCTGCATCTCCAAGTCCTCAGGGACTTCCTAATAGGTATCTAGCAAATGCTTAGTGAATAAAAATATAAAAGGCTACTTCATGAAATTCAAGGGGAAGAGACGTCTTGTCCTTTATATCTTAGAATGAAATTCTTCACAGGTTGTTTTATCCTCATGAATTAGAATATAGAAGCAGGGGGCTTAATTTTGTAGAAGTAGGAAGAATTTGTTAATAGGAAGCATACAGGTCAGGCAGTAACTAACTACAGGGCAAGGGGTATTGAACTGAGAGTTAGGAAGCAATATTGGATGTGTTGTTTAGGTCATCCTAAATTAACTATAGGAACTGAGTTTGCATATAGATCATCTGCCTATTATCTATCATCTATCTATCTATCTATCTACCATTTATCTATCATCTATCTAATCTATCATCTATGCATCCACCCATGCCTGCATCTGTACTTTTATACTTAAAATGTGAAATGTCCTAGAGACTCAGGTGTTTGACCATGACTCAGTTACAAGTTGAGATGGTTAATCTCAGTTGTTCCTCCTTTATTCATGCCTTTGGTGGGTTATCTAGATTAGGTCAATTGAGGTCAGAAGACCCAAGTACTCTTTCACCGTTCCCCAGGCTAGGATCTGGAGGATAGAAAAGGATGAAAATGAGGGGAGTACCAGCATTCATAGTGCTCCTTCCTGAATGTAGATGCCACATGGCTGGGTGTTTCATGCTCTTGATGCTTAGACTTCCCTCCATGATGTATCAATCAGAATAAACCCCTTTCTCTTTCAAGTCACTTTGATCAGGGTATGTACTAGTCACTTTTCTGTTGCTGTGGTTAAAACCACCATGACCAAGGGAACTTATATTTGAGCTTACGATTGATGATTGACGGTTCCAGGGAATTAGAGTCCATTGTGGCGGGAGGCATGGTGGCTAGGGCTGGAGCAGAAAGCAGATGTTGACATCTTGCAATGAGTACAGGAAGTCAAGAGAGAGAGAGAGAGAGAGAGCAACTGGAGCCTGCAAGATTTGTTGAACTCACTAAGCCAGCCCCCAGTGACGTACTTCCTCCAGCATGGCCACACCTTCTAAAACCTCGTAAAACAGCACCACCAACTGGGGACAAAATGTCTGAGTACTTGAAGCCTATGGGGACACTCTCATTCAAATCACCACAGGGTATTTTATCAAAGTAGCAGGAAAAGTAATTAAGACGTTAGGGCAGGTGTTATTGATGTGGGAGATTTGGCAGCTTTGGGAAGTGGGGGGTCTATGCAGAGGAAGTGGGTCTATGCAGAGGAAGTGGGGATCTATGCAGAGGAAGTGGGTCTATGCAGAGGAAGTGGGTCTATGCAGAGGAAGTGGGGGTCTATGCAGAGGAAGTGGGTTGTTAGAACGTGGCCTTGAGGCTTATGGTCTTTTATACCTTTGATCTGTTCTCTGTTCTGATTTGGCTGAGATGGGAAGACTCAGCTGCACACTCCTGCTACCATGGAGATGCCTGGCACCATGCCTTCTCCACCACCGTGGACTGTATCCATTCAAACCCATGACCCTAAGTAAATCCTTCCTACCTTAAGTTGCTTTTGTTAGGTACTTGTTCACAACAATAGGACAAATAGCTAAGACAGAAGATGGGTGCCTGAAACTGAGACTGTTGCTGTTGCTATGGCCATGTGGTTCTTATTCCTTTGGAACGATTTGGGAGGAGGAGTATATAGGAGTTTGCAGCTGAAGGTTACTGAAGCCCTTCAATGCTGCAAACAAAAATGGGCCTTTCTGGTGGGCGTTTGAAGGCCAGTACGGAGATTCAGACAGCAGAGGCTGGGCCCATGAGGTTGCAGAGGGGAATGAGCAGACTAACAGGAATTGGACTAGAGGCCAATGTGTCATATTTTAGCAAAGAATTTGGCTATGTTCTGCCCATGTCCTGGAAATTTGAGTGAGGCTGAAGTAAAAAAAAATGGGTTAGGTTGTTTGGCAGAGGAAATTTTAAGACAGCACAGCATTTGGACTGCGGCATGGTGGCTGTGCTCTGCTCTTAGTTGTGTTTACAGTGAGGAATAGCTGCAAGTGGAGCAGAAAGATGTGAATGACACATAGTTTGGCAAAGAACACGAGTTTAAAGTTCTGGATAAGATTTTTGGAGCTCTGGGAGGCCTAGAGTCCTGTGAGGCTGCACTTACATCTTCTCACATGACATTTCCTTAGGCTCCACCCCACCTTCTGGTACTGTAAGGAGCTGCTTCTCTGCCAGTAGTTTGCAGGCCCTGACCCAGTCCCCACTGCTGTTCCAGGGAAGGATACCAGAGATGAGAATGCAGATGCACTTCCCTCTACTACCTAAGCATTTCCTCTCAGCCGAGGCTCCCCATGGAGGTGGCCCTTCAGAACTTTTATACTCAGAAGAAGCTCATTAGCTAGTCAAGGTGGAATGCAGCTGGAAGACTCAGAACTCTGAGTGCTACAAGCCTGGCCAGATCCCCTGCATTCCTGGACAGGCGTTCCACAGTGGCTTTCTCTGGACATGGTAGCAATGCCAGACTTGTACCATCAGTGCCAGCAGTGTGCCCAGAACAGGAGTGGCCAGGACTTAAGGGACTGAGAAAGTTCGGAAGTGGAAACTGAAGGCAGCCAGGTCCCTCGTGGGCTTAAAAATGTTGGGGCTTAAAAATATTGCTAGGCAGAGCTGGGCGTGGTGATGCAGGCCTTTAATCCTAGCACTTGGGAGGCAGAGGCAGGCGATCTGTATGAGTTCAAGGACAGCCTGGTCTACAGAGTGAGTTCCAGGACAGCTGTGACTACAGGGAGACCCTGTCTCGAACAGACCAAAAAAAAAAAAAAAAAAAAATTGCTAGGCATAGTGATGCATACTTGAAATCCTAGCACTTGGGAAGTAGAGGTAAAAGGATTAGGAGTTCAAGGTCATTCTCTCATAGACTCCATCTGAGGCCAGGCCCTGCCCCTTGTTGGGTCAGGAATGGAGTAGGTAGCTGATGCTATAACTTTGGCAGCTTGGGACTCTAGACACCAAGCAAAGAACCCATTCCAGAGCCTCCATGCATGACCTTGGCAAGTCAGAGGGCCACTTTGTCTCATGAACTGGAAAAAAGGAACCCCTGACATTTAAGGAGCTGCTGTAAGACTGGGGTTTGGGACATGGGCAGTGCTTCATAAACTAAGCCTCATACATGAAAGATTGCAGCAGGCAACTAGTTAATAAAATAATCTCTGTCGAAAAAAAAGTAAAGTTGCGGACAAGGCTGTTGTGAACAAAGCATCTTTCAGTGCTAAAGAGATTATTTCCATTGAAGAGAAGCCATGGAGTTTGCACTGGAACAACAGGAAAGATGTCTTGATTAGAGGACCCTATTCACTGGTAGGGGTGTAATAATACAAATTCATTTGAAAGTTTACTATCTGAAAAGAAAGAGCCTTCAGAATACCCTGCTGGAAAATGGCTGCCTATGGAAGTGTTGTCCCAGGTTAAGCCAGGAAGGCACAGAGTGGCCACTGCAGTTGCGCAAAGGGGGTCTGGCTAGGTCTTAACACTGGCAGAAGAACTTGGCATTGTCATCCACATGGAGCTGGTTTTGCAGACATGCAGAATACACGAGTCACAGTCTTGTTCTAAGGTTCCAGAAACTCATTGAGGCCTGGCAATGTGTAGCAGGGTCGGATTCCCAGCATGGAGCTGAGTAGACCATATGAAGCTGTGAAAGCAAAGCTTAAGGTCAGTGGAAACCGTAGGTTATCTGACGCGCCAGGAGCGTGGAGTGGTCATTGAAGAAAAGTGCAGGTAACCAGACGGACCTGGCCTAAAGGAGAGATCACATGTGACACAGACAGCAGAGTGGGAGGAGCAGGGTATGTACGCCTGTTGGCCCAGATGATGTCATCACATCCTAGACTGCAGGCATGGAGCCACAGGGTTGGGTATTTTTCCTGCTTGGTTTTGGACTTGGTTTGGTCTGACCTTTCCTTGCTAAGCCCCTGTTTGAAAAAGCAATGTTCATTCTGTATCTTTGCTTATTGGCGTTATGCCAACTTAAAAAAATTATAGGTTCTCAAAACTACAACATTGGTTTGAGACTCAGAAGAGACTTTGGACACTTAGATAATGATGGAACTGTAATATGTGGAATTTTGAAGTTGAATTGAATGCCTTTTGCATTATTATGGATAAGAGTCCATGGATGTTTGGGGGTTAGGAGTGGGATGTTATGGTTTGAGTATGGAATATTTGCCAAAGGCTCATTATTTAAATACTTGGTTGCCAGCTGGAGGTGCTATTTTGGAGGGTTGTAGAATCTTTCAGAAGTAGTGCTTAGCTGGAGGAAGTGAGTCACTGTGGGTGGCCTTTGATAATTATAGACTGGCTTGATCATGTTCTGCTGAGATGGGAGACATTGAGGAGCCCAGCTATATACTTCTGCCTCTATGGAGCTGCCATTCCTGCCATGACAGACTGTATCCCCTTAAACCATAAACCAAGTAGAGCCTTCCTTCCTTCCTTAGATTGCTTTTGTCAGATATTCTTTGTTTTTTGGTCAGAAACAAGAAAAGTAATAAATACATTAAGTATACATGTATGCATATATGTAGATAGATATGCATGAGTTCAAATATTTTTAAAGTTTCATCTAGTACTAAGATATCATGAAAGTGATACACCCAGAACAGTTGGCTTTTGTGAATGGGCATCTTGTATTCATATATCTATTTTCTAGAAGGTATGAAACAATGAGATTTTAAATATTTTATTTATTATTTTTATTTGATGTGTATAAGTGTATTGCCTGCATGTATATAAGTGCACCCATGTTGTGCAATGTTTGAGCTGGTCAGAAGAGGGTGTCAGACCCCTGGAACTGAAGTTACAGATGGCTGTTAGCTACCATGTTGGTGCTGGGAACCAAACACAGGTTCTCTGCAAGAACAGCCTGTGCTCTTGACTGCTGAGCCATCTCTCTAGTTCCAACAAGGAGATTTTAGACATTGGAATTGATTATCCACCTAAAGTTGTGGAAATCTCCTTGATCTTTAAAAATAGAAAAGTTTTGCTAATTTCAGGATGGTGTATCAAATATACAGGTAAATAGAAGAAATAATAAGTCTAGGATATGTACATGTCACACAAATGAAGTCTTTCTTTAGTTTTTAATCTTAAAAACTGAGTCATATGTCCCCCCGTCTGTCCCCCCATTACTGGAGAGAGAACCCAGAGCCTTGGATGTGCTGGCCTGTGCTGTACTACTCAAAAACAGCCCAGTCTTGTTTCTCTTGAGACAGGCCTCACTGTGTAGCCCAAGATATCTTCAGACTTGATCCTTCTGCCTCAGCCTCTCAAGTGCTGAGAGCACAGGTGGGGACCACCATGCCTGGCAACTGATAGTTATTTTAATAGATGTAAGAAAAGGGAGAAAGCCGTCTATGAAGGTGAGAAGTCATATAAATTATTGAACATACTGGCTACTTTTAAGAATGAAAGGGGTCATAATATTAGAGGAAATTGAAGATGTAATTAAAACCTCCCAATAAAAAAAGCCCTGGTCCAGATAGTTTCACGTCAGAATTCTATAAAACATTTAAAGAGGTCCTACAACCATTGCTATTCAAACTGTTTAGAAGGATACAAACAGAGGGAATTCTCCCAAACTCCTTCTATGAAGCCAGCATCACTCTAATACTAAAGCCAGGCAAAGATGCAAGTGAAAAAGAAAGCTATAGACCCATCTCACTAATGAATATGGATGCAAAAATTCACAACAAAATACTTGCAAATCACATGCAGACCCACATCAAAAAGATCATCCATCATGATCAAGTTGGATTCATACCAGAGATGCAGGGATGGTTCAACATAAGTAAATCAATAATATCATAAAACACATAAATGGACTGAAAGACAAAAACCACATGATCATCTCAATTGATGCAGAAAAAGCCTTTGACAAGACCCAGCATCCCTTCATGTTTAAAGTCCTAGAGGGAATAGGACTGAAAGGAACATTCCTCAACATGATCAAAGCCATATATAGCAAACCTACTGCCAACATCATCCTAAATTGAAAAAAAATTGAACCATTTCCCTTAAAGGTGGGAACCCAGCAAGGCTGCCCTCTATCGCCACTCCTCTTCAACATAGTGCTCGAAACACTTGCTAGGGCAATAAGTCAAGAGAAGGAAATTAAAGGAGTATTAATAAGAAAAGAAGAAGTTAAGCTACCCCTCTTTGCAGATGATATGATAGTTTACCTAAAGGATGCTAAAAACTCCACCAGAAAACTTCTAGAAATGATAAGAGTTTTAGTAAAGTGTCAGGCTACAAAATCAACCTAGAAAAATCAGTAGCCTTTCTTTACACCAATAAACACGTGGAAAAGGAATACAAGGAGACCTTCCCACACACAATAGCCTCAAAAATAATAAGATACCTGGGAATAAACCTAACCAAAGATACCAAAGATCTTTACAACAAAAACTTTAAACCCCTGAAGGAGATTGAAAATGACATCAAAAGATGGAAGGACCTTCCATGCTCATGGATCGGGAAAATTAATATAGTAAAAATGTCCATTTTACCCAAACTGATATACGGATTCAATGCAATCCCAATCCAAATCCCTATGAGCTTCTTCACAGACTTGGAAAAAAAAATCATTAAATTCATATGGAAAAACAAAAGACCCCGAGTGGAAAATGCAATACAGGGGGGATTGCCCTACCAGACTTCAAACTATATTACAGGGCCATAGTCATAAAGACAGCCTGGTACGGGCACAAAAACAGACCAGTTGACCAGTGGAACAAAACTGAAGATCCAAATTTGAGCTCATACAATTTCAGCCACCTCATATTTGACAAAGGGGCAAAAAAACCCTCAGTGGAGGAAGGATAGCATCTTCAGCAAATGGTGCTGGCAAAATTGGATCACCATCTGTAGAAGAACAAAAACCTGTACCTCTCACCATGTACAAAAATCAACTCCAAGTGGATCAAAGATCTCAATGTGAAACCTGAAACCCTGAAGGTGATAAAAGAAAAAGTTGGCAACAACCTATAAGACATAGGTGTAGGAGGAGACTTTGTAAACCAGACAGCAGCCGCACGGGAAGTAAGGTCAACAGTTGACAAGTGGGACCTCATAAAACTCAAAAGCTTCTGTACAGCGAAAGAAACAATCAAGGAGGTGAAGAGAAAACCCACAGAGTGGGAAGAAATCTTTACCAGTGACACATCTGACAGAGCATTAATGTCAAAAATATATAAACTACTCAAAAATCAAAGAAGAAGACAAATGACCTACTCAAAAGATGGAGTAAAGAGCTGAACAGAGTCTTCACCAGTGAGGAATTAAGATGGCTGAAAAACATTTCTATCAACAAAGAAGTAAGAAGACAAAAGATGGAGTAAAGAGCTGAACAGAGTCTTCACCAGTGAGGAATTAAAGATGGCTGAGAAACATCTTAAAAAGTGTTCATCATCATTAATAATTAAGAAAGTGCAAATTAAAACCACTCAGATATCATCTCACTCCAGTACGGCTAGCTAAGATCAAGAAAACCAAAGACAATAGATGCTGGAGGGGTTGGGGGGAAAGGGGAACACTTAGCCACTGCTTGTGGGAAACTTGTACAACCACTATGGAAAGCAGTGTGGAGAACCCTTTAAAGACTTGGAATGAGCCTACCACCTGACCCAATCATACCACTCCTGGGGATATACCCGAAAGACTCATCCTACCGCAAAGATACATGCACATCCATGTTTTTTGCAGCTCTCTTCACAATAGCGAAGAGCTGGAACCAACCCATATGCCCCCAACAGACGAGTGGATGACAAAAATGTGGTACATCTACACAATGGAGTACAATTCAGCAGTAAAGAAGGATGGCATTATGAACTTTGTGGGTAAATGGATGGAGCGAAGTCATTATGCTGAGTGAGGTGACACAGTCCCAGAAAGAAAAACAGAAAATGGTTTCCCTCATTTGTGGATGCTAACACCAAATCCCCCAGATGAAACGCAAGCTGAATGACAGTATGGTTATATTTTTGTTTATTTGAAAGCAACTATGTTGTTATGTGAATCTCTCAATGGGCTCTAGAATCCACCCACCAGTTATTTTCAGACTCTGTAATTACTGTATATGGGTGGAGAGTAAGTATCCATACTTTAGAATAATATGAAATTAATGGAGGAAAGTGTGAATTCCTAAGCATAAAAAACAGACTGAGAGAAAGATGCAGGACAGTTATGGCAGAATGCATGATCTGGGATGGGGTAAGGTGGGGTGAGAGGAAGGGATAGGGGAATATGCTGAACAGAAATGAAAAATGATGTATGAAATACATAAAACATCAATTAAAAAGTAAAAAATTGATCTAGCTAACATAATTTAATATCTTAAATAAAAGCCTAAATACATGAAAAAAAGAATGAAAGGGTCTAGTAATAATCATAGAAGAGTCATAATTCAAACCATTCCAGACAAACAAAGCTATCGAATCATTGTGCTATTTATTTTAAATGTTTTTGACACATTTATTTTATGTGTCTGAATGTTATGCCTGTATATGTAAGTGTGCCCATATCATGCAATGCCAGAAGAAGACAGAAGAGGACATTGGTTTCCCTGGAACTGGAGTTACAGATGGTTGTTAGCTGCTATGTTGGTGCTGGGAGTCAAACTCGGGTCCTCCAGAAGAGCACTCAGTGCTCTTAGCCACTGAGCCAGCTCTCCAGCCTCTCACCCTATTTAAACCTGGATTTCAACTTCCTTAGGGGTTGAGCAGGTAGTAGGTTCAATTTGAACTAAATAAGATTTACCGTCTCACTGAGAACAACTATTAAATAAATCTCAGTAAGTTAAAAAAAAAAAAAAAACAGCACCAGCAGCCAGGCGTGGTGGCACATGCCTTTAATCCCAGCACTCAGGAGGCAGAGGCAGGTGGATCTCTGTGAGTTCAAGTCCAGCCTGGTCTACAGAGAGAGAGAGTTCCAGGCCAGCTGGGGCTATAGGGAGACCCTGTTTCAAAAAGACCAAAAAAAAAAAAAAAAACCCACGAAAACAAAACAAAACAAGAACACCACAAAAACCACAACAGCAGTTTGAAATTATCGGATTGTAATCAAAGTAACCCAAACCTTAGGGCAGGGCTCTTCAAGATGGGAAAGCCTAAGGAGATTATAATTAACCAACACCCTCATCTGAAGAACACTTGCTTGTTTGCCTTGCAGGGCATTGAGGCTGGACACTAGGACGTGAGATGAAAAATGAACGCAAGGATATTGAAGTAACCATATCTCATGGAAGTCCATTCAAGGTCCTAAAGAAGTGGAAATTTTAGACATGATCCTAAAACTCTTGAATACATTTTCCCTTCAAGTCGTTACCTAATTCCTGAACTTGGTATGAGTAGAGCAAGACTCTATTCAGAAAAAGCCTATTCAAAGGCCCCCAAACTATTCTGAGCTTTTGGCTTTTGCTCAGTGCTGGGGAAACAAAGTTCCAATTCAGAATCTGCCAAAAGACCCAGAAAAATGTCCAGGCTGGCTTTCTTTGCCTTGTTATGTAGCTCAGGCTGGCCTCCAACTTTCGATGATCCACCTGCTTCTGTCTCTTGAGTGCTGGGATCCCAGGTGTATATCACCATGCCATTTAACTGAGATCTCTGAAGCACTCTAGCTGATGATATGGATAAATCAGAACTAGCTCTGCTCTCACAAAATCTTGAAGATAACCTTCAATTATTTCAGTTCCTGATTGGATCAGGCTTTCCTGTTTGTTAGGCAGAAGAAAGAAACATCTTTGGAGAAACATAATAGCTTCCAGAGTGTCTGCAGTCATTTGAATATAATTAGAGCATTCCATCTAGAGTTACTGACTATTCGAGGAAACAGGGACAAATGACCAAAGCAAGACGAGACAAAATCAGCAATGTGATTAGATTTGGGGGTTGACAGAAATGCAATTTTAACTGAATATAATAAATACATTAAAGAATGTAGGTTGAAAACAGAAAATGTTACCAGAAAACTAGAATTGGTTAAAATATCATAAAAAAGAAACTGTAGAGCAGGAAGGATTAAGAACTATTGGGCCTCTGATTACTGCTGGGTGAGGGAGAGTTGATCTTCTTTAAGGGAGTAACTCTAGATAGGCTGACTAGACCCCAGTGGATGATGGTCCACTGAAGGACATCAGGGGACACTAACTTGACTTGATAGGCCTCCACATAGATGACAGAATGCATGAAATCCAGTGAGGGGGCTATGGGAGGGTGCTGATGGGGATGGGGGTGTAAGGATAAGAAAAGAAGGAGAAGGAGGAGGAGGAGGAGGAGAAGGAGGAGGAGAAGAGGGAGGAGGAGGAGGAGGAGGAGAAGGAGGAGGAGGAGAGGGAGGAGGAGGAGGAGGAGGAGGAGGAGGAGGAAGGGACTAGGGAGATGGCTCAGTAGTTAAGAACAAGAATACAGGCTGCTCTTCCAGAAGACTCAGATTGGTTCCCAGCGCCCATATGGCAACCAATACCCATCCTTAACCCCATTCCCGGGGGTCCGTTGCCCTCTTCTGACCTCTGCAGGCACCAGGCATGCACATGGTTCACTCACATACATGCATTTTATATTCATACATACAAAATAAAAACAAATTCTTTACAAAAATGAGGATTAAATTGACATGCTTTGATTCAAATAAAAAGGAAAGAAATTGTTACTAGCAAATCCATACTAAAATAAGACCAAAGTAGGTCCTTCAGCGGAGAGTTAATGATCTTAATGGAAACATGGAAATGCAGGAAGAATGAAATCAGTGGAACACAGAAATGTATGCCTACATTTAAATAGGTATTGACTCTTTAAAACAATATGGTGTAGTAGGAATATGTAGAATTAAAATACATCACAAAATAACAAAAAAGTCAAAAGAAGAATAATTGCAGTTGAAGTATTATGAGAGCCTTGTATTATCTGGAAAGTGGTACACTTAGTGATTTAAGGTAGTTTAGTAAATCCTGGATGTATGCTACAGTGTCTAAGGTAATTACTAATGGAACAAAAAAGGAATTATTAATAATTTGCTTAAAAGGAGAAAATAGAACATTAATTACTTGATTAATTAAAAAATAGAGAATAAAACACAAAAGATGAGGTAGGTGAAGATAAACAGATGGAAAATTTTAAATAAATATGTCAGTAATTACATTAAATATAAATGGATAAACCATTTCCATTAAAAGGAAAGATTGTCAGGGTGGAGTTAAAAAGACAACCCAGCTATGTACACTTACAGAGATGCTTTAAAAATAAATAGAAATTTGAGTTCAAAAGGTAGAAAGCAAGATAACACATAAATAGGTGGTGAAACAAAGGAGTGGTATTTGCATTAGTGGCCAAAATAAACTTTGATACAAGAATCATCACTAGACACCCCAAGAGGCCCATTTCATTCTGATTAAAGGGAAAATTCAACAAGAGGATATAAAGATATTACATTTATGTGCATTTATGGCATAAACTAAAATATACAAAATAAAAGATATAAACAACAGTAGAAATAAGCAAATACATAAATACTTCAGAGAATTTAACACGCTTCTCAGACAGAAATTCAGTTAGAAATACAAATATGCAGATAACAAGACTTACAAGTACATGTGTATGTGTGTATGTGTGTATGTACATGTATGTGTACATATGTGTACATTTGTGTGCATGTGTATATGCATGTATGTGTATGTGTGTTACACCACACCCAAACTATGCAAACACCAAGATTACAGGCATGCCAGGTTTATGGAGTTTGGGGATCAGACTTCATGCATGCTACACATTCCAGCATTCTACCATCATCCTCAACACCCACTTGTGTTTCTTATATAGTACCCAATTAATAGATTTGGGTTATCTGTTAGGTTTTAACTAAAGTGACTCAAAAAATAGATGAGTGGCTTTACACAATCCTCTTTCTGAAGACACATTATTAATGTTACTAATATAGTCACAAGTCAACTTAGAAATGTATTTATATGATAATATAATTATGATACATCAAAATGATGACTATGTCACTGTTCTTAGAATGAGATCTTTGTCATCCATAACTTGAAATAAAAAATATGATATGATCAGATGTTACAGATAAAACTTAGGATTTCTCTAGCATGGACAGAGTTGCTCATGGCACACACACACACACACACACACACACACACTGAGGAACTATGAACAGTGGATGGCTTCTTCAGGGAGAGAGGAGAATCAGTTTTGTTTAAGGGCATGACCCTTGATGGGTAGACCTCTCCAGTGAATGGCCTGGCTCATACCAGTATCTGGGCAGCACAGACTGGACTGGAGGGTTGTTAAAAGCAAAGAAGAAAGCAAGTTGACTAAGCTGGGTGGGGTTGGGGAAGCATGGAGAGTGGGGGGGTGGGTCTGTGAAGAGTGAGGGAGAGGAGTAGGGGTAAGTATGATAAAAAATTTTTGAAAAAAAACATAAGACTTTTAAAATATATTAGTAATAATAACACAGTGGCTATTAGACCATTTTTTTCCCCAGGAGAGTCAGCAGTTCTCAAAAATACCAAAAAAAGGGTAAAACTAAAAAAAAACAAACAAACCCCACAAAGAAACCATACAAGGTATGTCCATCCCTGTTATGTGAACAGAATCATGGCATAACATGCATATTTGCATATTTCATGGGTACATAGATGAGTACGTGTTTAGAGTCCACTATGCACTGTTCATCTGCTGGCTTGAGGGTTTCCTAGGTCATATAAGTCTACAGCCTGGGTCCCACTCCACCTTCTCCATCCCAGTCCACTCCCACTACACACACTCCTTGGTCACTTCCCATTCTGAGCTCAACCAAATGTCACAGAGGAGGAAGCCATGTTTCTGATGGAACAGACCTTGTTCCTAAGCCGCAATTATATTTCTTAATCTTAAACCTTGGAGAGAAAATTACCGTTTCCAATTAGAAATTAGCTATTCAGATTGGACCACCATCTCTGCCTGGATTCAGCTTGAGTTGACTGCATAGGCACTGTGCTCAGAGTGGAGTGTTTAGAAGATGGATGTGAGAATGCAAAAGAGAAAGGACAGAATCATTTGAGGGGCCTTAACAGAACACATGCCAGTATATTTTTTACTCAAAAATGAAGTAACTGTAGGAAAAGCTTCTATGAAAATTATAGGTAGGGCTGCTACATAGCTCAGTGCATCACACTTGTAGCACAGCCGCAAATGGGCGAGACTCCTTGGAGAATAGGGAAAGTGAGGACCTGGATGGGGAGAAGGAGGGGAGAGGACCGCAATGGCGTGTTAAGAAATGTTGAATCTGGACATAAAAGCCCTAGACTTTGGGGGAAAAAAGAAGTTATCCATCCCACACTGGAACTGGGTCAGATAATTTTTATCACAAGGTATGGCTTTTGTTTGTTTGTTTGTTTGTTTGTTTGTTTTTTGCTTACATCAGCCCCTGGCTGGAGCATGGGCTGGTAGGAATACTACTAGGAGTGCATTCAATATGCACTTGTTCAACAACTGCTGAACATCTCAACAGCCCAAATACAATTCAAGGCATTGTGACCAAGACAGGGCTGGAGAAATGGCTCAGAGGTTAAGAGGACTGGCTGCTCCTGCAGAGGACCAATGTTTGATTCCTAGCACCCACATGGCAGCTAACAACCACCTGTAACCCCAGTTCCAGGGGATCAGATTCCCTCTTCTCTCTTCCAAAGGTGTTGCATGACATGGGTGCACTTACATACATGAAGGCAATACATTCATATACAAATAAAAATAATAATTTTTTAAAGTGATCAAGACTGAAATTTCTGTGTTCCATGCAGAGTAGCCATGACTAAGTCAATAAATAAATGTAAAATCAAGTCCAAATTAAAATAAAACCATACTTGCATAGAAGAAATTTCAAAGTACACACACACAGGCACGCACGCACACACACACACACACACACACATACATACAGACCGACAGACAGACCGAGGCAGAGAGAGATAGAGAAAGACAGAGAGAGCACAAGTCACTGTGTAGACCTGGATGGCCTTAAACTTACAGAAATCCATCTGCCTACCTCTGCCTCCTGAGTCCTGAGTACTGGGAATCAAGCCATGTGTCACAACACCCAGGCTTAAAATACATTTTTAAATGCCAATAAAAAGTAACTAAATTAGAAATTATACAATGTTGGTAAATATCTATGATATGTCATTAGGAAAAAAATTATGGTAAAACTCTTGATACAGTTTTGCTATTAGCAACTAAATATATCTTTAAAGCTCCATAAAGGAGAAAAAGGATATTTTAAAAATTCAGAATGTTAACTGCAATTTGCTTTAGAATTAGAAATTACTCTTTTTCATAGCTCTATTTTTTATTTTTTTCAGTTTTCCTATACTGAATATACATTCCTTATACTCATAGGAATATTTTTGTTAAAAAATATTAAAAAAAACATTTTTGTTAAAAAATTTTGTTTTAAAAACTTTATATATATATATATAACAAAATGTGTTTAAATGCCTGTGGAGATCTGGAACAAACTTCTACAGGTTTGTTTCCATGTGGTGGAAAGGGTCAAACTCAGGTTGGTTAGACTTGGGCAGCAAATCCTTAACTGCTACAGTCCCCGCTAAAGCCCAGGAAAAATTTTATTTATTTATTTTATTTAATTGCATTTTGTTTTTATTAAGTCTTTCGAAGACAGGGTTCCTGTAAAGCCCAAGCTGACCTGGAACTCTGTAGAACAGCCTGGCCCTGAACTCAGCAAAGATCCCCTCCTCGCCTCCCGAGTGGCTATGGACTAAGCGTGGCCACGGCAGTGCCGCCCAGGAAGATTTTTTTTAGATAGAGGAAACACAACAGCACACACACACACACACACGGCCCATACTCAAAATTCTACATGTAAGAGATCTTCAAAAGTAAATAGAACTGATACAGGGTTCAATCAGCTTGTCCTTTAATACCATAGGACAACGTTATTCTTGCATCTCAAATCTTAATCTTATCTTTGGGTAGTGTGAGAGTTACTAATCCACAGAAAAGAACCATGCCAAACTAGCTCTGAAAGAAACAAAAGAAGCCTCTACAATGTCCTAAGCCAAGAAACAATAAGGAATTTGTTCTAGGCAGCCTATACCTGGGTCTTTGCAAAACTTGTGAAAACATGCAGGTCTGCAAAGGTTGCTAATTAGCCTCTTGTTGTTTTTATCCAATAGTTCTTGAATACACAGAATTTGCAAGAGTATACTGTATATTTACTTTCTATCAAAGGATACCGTTCTCAAAACATATACAGACATAGAACAGACACTAACAGTTGCATTACTAACTGGCTTAGCCATGCTTGCTATCTTCCTGTCAATGGGCTAGCCATTTCACATGCATTGTTTCACTTAATTCTGAGTCTTGTGAAGTAGGTTCCATTATTCTCACACTTAGAAAGGCAGAAACCAAAGAAAGAGATGGAAGTTCACCCAAGATCATAAGGCACAGAGGAAGAGATGACCTCACTGCCAGGTATGGCTAATTACTGTTATTTCTCTTTCCTTGAACCATTAAAACATTTTTTTTTCCTCTAGGACAAAGGTGTACAAAATTGAAGTTTTAAATATTGTATTTATTATTCTTATTTTATGTGCATGAGTGTATTACCTATGTGTATGTAAGTGCACCCATGTCCTGCAATGCCCACAGTGGTCAGAAGAGGGTGTTGGGTGCCCTGGAACTAGAGTTACAGATGGTTGTTAGCTGACATGTGGGTGCTGGAAACCAAACTCAGGTTCTTTGCAAGAGTAGCCAGTGCTCTTAATTGCTGAGCCATCTCTTCAGCCCCCCCCCCATTGAAGTTTTAATAACCTTGATGAATCCTTTTAGCCATTCTCTCTCTCTCTCTCTCTCTCTCTCTCTCTCTCTCTCCAAGGAAGCAGAGCTTTGAGGAAGTCATCATTCTAAAAGGATTTCTTTGAGGATGGAAAAATGCAGCTGTCACATATTATCTGATATCTGCATCACTTTTTGTCTTAAGCTGTATACGTGCAATAGTTGTCTTTTGCATCAGTCTCAAGAGATTCGATACATAAAACTGTGTAGGCAGAATAATGTTCCTTCCCAGAGACTTACTGCTTCAACTTAATATTTAGAAAGTACTGCAAAGAATAAATAGGCATGCACTCTTCTTGGAAGTGACAAATGTTTATCTAAAGTAATTCAATGCTTCTTTTGTCTATATTTAACACATCAACTGCTTGAAAGTGGTTGGGAAGGGATCTACGCCATTGAAAACCTCAGGTGAAAAAGTCATGGATGGGGACAGGCTTGTGTGAAAACCCTGCAGGTGCACACTCAGGTAGTGTTATTTCGTGGGTTCGTCTGGGTGTAAATGTCGAATTTGTAGATTGGGTTTCAGTAAGATGTCACATGCTTATTCAAAGTCCATAAAGCAAAGAAAAACAACTTTCGACCATCAGGGCAGGTGGCACATGATTTATACTTTCAGAAATATTACTGTAGATAAGGTGACTCAAAGCACAGGCTTACAGTTGGCCAGGTCTAAGTTTGAAACATAACCTTTCTACTTAAAATATAGGAAATCCTTAGCCAAGCTACTTACTCTCTCTAAACTTTACTGTCTAAATCTGTGAAATGGGAAGCTAGCAAGATTATCTTTCCATGGGGTGAGAAGTTTTGAAAGTGAAATGTAGTTTTATAAAAATATACTTAGCTTGCTTTGATTATGAAATCTCCCAATTTTGTAAAAGCCTTATTAGGGATTCAAACCATGCTCTCTACATTTCAAACTGTGAGAACATCAAAATCTATTGCTTAATTTGCCCTTAGTTGGTAAGATAATTATAACTGGTCTCCTTGGATCCATTCATGCAGAAAAAAAATCCCATAGCACAGAAGACCAATTAATTTGTTATCAAAGCATTCTTCACTAAACTATAATCTTTGAATAACAAACTAGTTTGATTTTCAGTTTCTAAAACTTACAGGACTATTTTAAAATTATTACACTATAGTTTACATAATACGTCAGGGTAAAACCATGATTTAATATTGAAATCCTGATTTTTAGGGGACATGGATTTTTTTTCCTAACTTTTTTTTTTGTATGTGTGTATCATGTATGTGAATGTAGGCAGGGTGGACATGCACAAAAGTGTTTGTGTGCATGTGGAGGCCAGAGGTCAACTTCAGGTGTCATTCACCTTTTAATTAATTAATTTTGGTCCTTTTGAGACAGGGTCTCCCTGTCGCCTCAGCTGGCCTGGAACTCATTATGTAGACCAGGATGGCCTTGAACTCACAGAGATTTGCCTGCCTCTGCCTCCTGAGTGCTGCACCACCATGCCCAGACCCACACCTTATTTTTTTTTAATTTTATTTATTTTTGTATGTGTATGAGTGTACTGTCTGCATGTAGGTTTGTGCACCCGTGTCATGCAATGCTGTGGTCAGAAGAGGGTCTCAGATTCCCCTGGAACTGGAGTTCTCCTGGAATTGGAGTTACAGACGGTTCTTAGCCGCCATGTAGGTGCTGGGGATGGAACCAGGGTCCTCTGCAAGAGCAGTCGGTGCTCTTAACCGCTAGGCTATCTCTCCAGCCCCCACACACCTTACTTTTTGAGACAGGGTCTCTCACTGGAACCTGAATTCCCCATTAGGCTAGGGGTCTGCCTGTGTCTGCCTCCCCAATACTGAGATTACCAGCACATGCCATCGTGAGTTTTTAACATGGATTCTGGAGCTCAAACTCAGGTCCTCATGTGTATTCAACAAGCATTTCACTGACAGAACTATTACCCCATCCTAACTTTTTTTATTAATCTATAACATAGTTTGAGATAAGTTTGCTCAGTAGAGTTTGATCATAACCATGTGCCCTAGTGAGACAGAGATGCCAACAGCACTGATACCCCTTCACCCTCCTTCCTGTTCCTGTCATTCGTGACGTCCCCCCACATCACCTTCATCCCCATTAATTAGTTTCATCTACTTTTGAATTCCAAATAAATGGAATCAGGAAGTATTTACACTTTTCTGCTTGGATTTTCCTCTTAATTTTATCCCTGTAAGATTCATTCGTATTTTTTTTCATTAACAGCTGCTTTGGATTCATCAATATATAGCATTCTATTGTATCCCTGGTCACAGAATATTTTGTCTATGGCCACTAATATTGTTCAGGATCTGTGCTATTATGGATAGACTGCATATTATTGGCCATTTTTTTTTTTAGCATACATGTGTACTTTGGGCACCTAAAGTGGAATTCTTGGTAGTGGCTGTGGTGGTTTGAATGAGAATGTCCCCCATAGGCTTTAAGTATTCAGATATTTTAATCTCCAGTTGGTGGCACTGTTCTTGGAGGTCTTAGAAGGTGTGGCCATGCTGGAGGAAGTACGTCATTGGGGGCGGGTTTAGTGAGTTTAACAAGCCTCGTGGTCTCCAATCTCTCTCTGTCTGCTTCCTGTGCTCATTGCAAGATGTGACCCTTGGCTTGCTGCTCTAGCCCTGGCCACCATGCTTCCCCCCACGATGGACTCTGATTCCCTGGAACCATCAATCGTAAGCTCAAATAAATTTTCCTTTTATAAAAAAATAAAAAATAATTTTTTTGGGGGGGAGGAAAGGGTTTATTCAACTTAAGTCTCCTGGGTCACAGTTCATCACTCAGGGAGCCTGTGGTGGTTTGAATGAGTGTCCCCCATAGGCTTTAAGTATTCAGACATTTTGTCTCCAGTTGGCGGCACTGTTTTTGGAGGTCTTAGACATTTTGTCTCCAGTTGGCGGCACTGTTTTTGGAGGTCTTAGAAGGTGTGGCCATGCTAGAGGAAGTATGTCACTGGGGGCAGGCTTAGTGAGTTTAACAAGCCTTGCTGTCTCCAGTTGCTCTCTTGGCTTCCTGTGCTCATTGTGAGATGTGACCCTCGGCTTGCTGCGCCAGCTCCAGGCGCCATGCCTCCTGCCACAATGGACTCTAATTCCCTGGAACCATCAATCGTAAGCTCAAATAAACTCTTCCTTTTATAAGTTCCTTTGGTCATGGTGTTTTATCACAGCAACAGAAAAGTGACTAATACAGAGTCCAAGGCAGGAACTCAGGGCAGGAACCTGGAGGCAGGAGCTGAAGCACAGGCCATGGAGGAGTGCTGTTCACTGGCTTGCTCCCCTGGCTCATGCCCAGCCTGCCTTCTTATACGGTACACAACCTGCCCAGGGTGGCACCACTCATTGTGGGCTGGGCCCTCCCACACTGCTCAACCATCATGACAATACTCCACAGATGTGGCCACAGGTCAATCCAACGGAGCCAATTACCTAATTGAGGCTCCCTCAACCCAGGTGTGTCAAGTTGACACTAAAGCTATCCAGCACAGTGGCATAGACACTGGTCAAGTTTTAGCCAACACTGCCCACCTCGTTACCTTAACACGGGGGTTTCTGTCAACTTGCACTCCCACCAGCAGGATCCAGTCACTCAATATCTTAGGATTCTCTGCTTTTCAAGGTTAGCCATGATGGGAGGTGTAGTGATAATGCACTGAAAATTTAATTGGCATTTTTCTGTATGTAACCCAGGCTGGTCCTTCTGACTGATGGGATTACAGCTGTGTATTGTCATTAATAATATGTCTTCAGAACACCGATGGTGTAAGGCCACTCATCCATTTTTTGAGTCACTTTAGTTAAAAACTAACAGATAAACCCAAATCTACTTAATTGGGTACTATATAAGAAACACAAGTGGGTGTTGAGGATGATGGTAGAGTGCTGGACCGTGTAGCATGCATGAAGTCTGATCCCCGAACTCCATAAACTTGGCATGCCTGTAATCCCGACGCTTGGAAGATGGATGCAAGATGATCAAAACCTCAAGGTAATCCTCAGTCACATATACAGACTGGGGCTAGCCTGAGATACATAAGATTGCTTACAACCCCCCCCCAAAAAAAAAAAAAAAACAGCCAGGCGTGGTGGCACACGCCTTTAATCCTAGCACTCGGGAGGCAGAGGCAGGCAGATCTTTGTGAGTTCAAGGCCAGCCTGGTCTACAGAGTTCCAGGACAGCTGGGGCTACAGGGAGACCCTGTTTTTTAAAAAACAAAAAAAAAAAAAAAAAAAAAAACCCAACCAACCAACCAACCAACAAACAAAAAACTCAAACCAAAACAAAAAAAGCCCCACACCAACCAGAACAGCAATAATAAAAACCCCTCAGTATGGCACAAAACATACTTTAACATGAACAAGCTGTGAGCTTTTTTTAGAAGGCACACACATGGGATACAGATGGTCTAATATTTTCTTTCTACATCCTATGAACTGGCTTGGTACTTTCTGGTGTGTTAATGCCTAATATTGTTGACACAGCCTCCCAGATGCTCCACAGACTCATGGTGGATGTCCCTGCTTCTATTTTTGCCGTTTATGTTAAATTTTCCATCAGAGCTCTTCCCTGGCTTCGCGTCCTCAGTAGAACATGCAGGGCTCTCATCTGTGCTCCTAGCTCCAGTGGCCAGGCTCGGTAGCACAGGCTGCCCCCAAACCTGCAATCTTCCTGCCTCTGACTCCCAAGCGGTGGGATTATAAAATTTTAATTTCTTTACTTTTACAGGAAAACTGAAGTCCCCATCATGGAACTCTGCTAAGGAATGGTTTAAAATTAGTTTGAGGGGCTGGAGCAACAGCACAGGCTGCTGTTGTGGAGGACCCAGGTTTGGTTCTCAGAACCCAGATACATGGCTGCTAATAGCCAGCTGGAACTCCAGTTCCAGGGGATCCTATGGCCTCTTTTGACCTCCGTGGACATCGCAGGACACAGGTGCACTTGCATATATGCAGGCAACATGCACATACACATAAAATAAAAAGATAAATAAAATACTTAGAAATAAAAATAAATAAATAAAATTAGTTTGACACCTCCCAAGTGCCCCCCCACCATGCACCACCCAGGCTTCAGGGTCTTGTAAACGTGCCCCACCTCTGGCAGTCCTCTTGTACATCTGCGCTCAGCCTCCCTGTCTACTGAGAAGATTGACACCTGCCCCCACTAAGTCTTATGTTTTATCACAGCAACACATACACATTTTTTTATTGTTAATGATTTATTTATTTTTATGTGTTTAAGTGTTTCAGTTGCCTGCATGCATACTGGCGTCGATGTGTGTAATGCCTGTGGAGTCTGGAAGAGAGTGTCAGAGCTACCCATGAGTTCTGAGAATAGAACCCAGGTCTGTCTGGAAGAACCGCAGGTGGTCATAATCCCTGAGCCAAGTCTTTAGTCCCACACATACGATATTAAAAACTATTTGCACAAAGACTTAGGAAATGCAATCATCCCTTGCAGTACCCCTCCCAGTCACTAGAGGGAGAACTTGAAAAAATTATATTCTTCCCTTGGAGCTCCTCAGACTTCCTTATTTTTCCTTAATAAATTTGCACCAACCAACAAACAAGACAAGAAAATAAAACAAGTTTTGTTTTCATGTGATTATCTCAGTGTTTTCTTATTATTTCTAAGTGACACTGATTTCTTGCAGATTACTCATTGATCCACCTTGTATTGCTGACTTCCATCTAGTCCCAAAGATCACCAGGAAAACACTATTGGTCAAGGCCAAAGTTTTGTTAATTTAACTTAATGAGATAGGAAGAACACTTTTGGGGGCTCTTAATAGTATCTCAGGGAGGGAGGTCAGGGAATGATATTTATAAAGTTCTGGGGGGCGGATTTTAGAGCAAATCTTATCAGGTAGAAACTTACTGGATTATTGGTCAAAGATAAGAATTCAAAGCAAATATTGATGTTAGCTTTAATACACAAGCTGTGGATAGTTCATAGTCTTATCTTCTAGGAATGTATATCCTTTGAAGTAAGCAAATAACTTGGTTGTAGATTGATTCTCATACTGTTTAGTAAAGAAACAAAGAGAAGATTTATCCTGGGTCCTTAGAACAGTGTTAAATAGTTCATGATATGGGGGGCTGGAGAGACGGTTAAGAGTACTGACTGCTTTTGCAGAGGAGTGGGATTCAAGTCCCACCACTCACATGGTAGGTAACAACTGTCTGTAACTCCAGTTCCACCCCTTCTGACCTCCTCAGGCATTGTACAACAAAGGTGCACTTACATGTAGGCAACACACTCATATACATTAAATAAGTAGATAAATAAGGTTCATGATATCATGATGGAGATGAATTTGCTTAATCATGCCACTGTCCCTTTGTTCCTCAACATGATCTCGCAGGTGACTCCTTCAAACAAGATTTTAAACTTCCCATTTTTTTTTTTCAGATTTCATCTTTGACTAAACCGTCTCCTTCCATGGCCTCCACCTTTGTAGTATTGGATTTATTCCATGGATCTTGGGAAACTCAACATTTTAGTGTGTCACATTAAACTCCATCTACTTTGGACATCACCAGTCTATTAGGTATGAAGTCTGATCAGAGTTACTCTGTGTCCTCTCCCCTCAGGGCTAGAAGATGAATGTTGACCATTCTGTTTATCCTTACTGTGGAGAGTTCAGAAGGCCTGCCTTTCCTGTACACAGGGCTACTGTGACTTCATACTGTTCTAACAAAGAGCTGGTGCTGAGTCCCCAGGGACCCACATCCACGTTCCATCCAGTTTCTTGTCAGTGCGTTGGGTTCTGGGTGGCAATGGAGTCTAGCTAGGTCTCTCTACCTTCCTTGATCTCTTCCATTCGCATTCCCCTTAATACGGGGGATCCAGCTTTCTGTGCAGTCAGGGTTCCTTCCTTTCCTTTAGTTTTTGAAAGGCACAGCCAGCTCTAGTGTTCTAATACATGTATGTGGCCATTAGGACCTCAGACTCTAGAACAAGACTTCCCACGTTGATGTTTTCCTCTTCCCAGGGCTGTCTGTCTCTCTTTTCTCCGCAATGGGAATATCCATCAGTCCCTTCATGGGGATGGGGTGAGGATGGACTCATTTAATTGTCATAAAGCATTCTTTTCACCATGCTTGACACTTGGTAAGCTCTAAGTAAATGTCAGCCCATATTTTAATTATCATAATATTGCTCTGTTATTCGAGGCTTTATAAAACAAAGTCTTCTACTCTCCTGAGGGGCAATGGAAGCTGAGTTCTCCAAGGATATGAAGCACTTCAGGAAAAGAAGAAAGGTACTATGAAGGTCAAAGAAAGGTGGAAAGCTTGATTTTAGGATAACACAGTGTTTCTCTTGGCCTGGAATAGATGTTTGGTTTCTGGGTACCTTGCCTGGTCTTAGAGTTCTGTTGGAAGTTAACCAGCCTCACCTGATTAAGTTTCATGGAGGCTTGAAGGTAGCCCTAGGCTATATGAATCTATGTATGACCTACAAATCTAAAATGATTAATTTTATCTCTTTAAGAAAATGGTTGGCCAGGTGTGGTGGCACACGCCTTTAATCCCAGCACTTGGGAGGTAGAGGCAGAAGGATCTCTGTGAGTTGAAGGCCAGCCTGGTCTACAGAGCTAACTAGGCCAGCTGGGACTAAAGGGAGACCCTGTCTCAAAAATACAAAAAAAAAATGGTGGTTGGGCTGGGTGTGATGACACACTTCTTTCATCCCAGCATTTGTGAGGCAGAGGCAGGCAGATCTCTGTGAGTTCAAGGGCAGCCTTGTTTACATAGTGAGTTTCAGGACAGCTGAGACTACAGGGAGACCCTGTCTTAAAAAAGACAAAGAAGTAAAAATAAAAATAAAATAAAATAAAGGGAAAATAAAATAAAAGAAAATGGTTGTTGGAGGCTAGAGAGATGGCTCAATCATGAAGGACTCTTAATGGCTGCTCTTGCAGAAGATCCAGGTTCGGTTCCCAGCACCAATGTGGCAGCTAACAACCATCAATAATTCCAGTTCCAGGAGACCTGACCCACTCTTCTGGGCTCCTATAGACATCGCATGTCACAGGTGCACTTACATACATATAGGCAGAACACTCATACACATAAAATAAAATAAATAATTTTTATTTATTTATTTATTTATTTTTTATGTGTATGAGTGTACTGTCTGGATGTAGGTTGGTGCACCCATGTCGTGCAATGCCGCAGAGGTCAGAAGAGGGCATCAGATTCCCCTGGAACTAGAGTTAAAGATGGTTCTTAGCCACCATGTGGGGGCTGGGAATCAAACCTGGGTCCTCTGCAAGAGCAGTTGGTGCTCTTAACCACTGAACCATCTCTCCAGCCCCATAATAAATAATTAAAAAAATTTTTTAAGAAGATTAAATGGTTGTCAAATAGGGTATAATGGGTACATGTCTGTAATCTCAGCCCTTGGGAGGCTAAGGCAGGAAGATCTTAGATTGAGGCCAGCCTGGTCTACGTAGTGAGACTCTTGTCTAAAAATATAAAAAAATTAACACACCAACCAAACAAATGAAAATAAACAAAAAACCCCAAATGATCTCCAAAACAACAAAAAGAAATAAGAGAATGATTGTCAATCTCTGCCTTAGACCGTTTCAGTGACAGGATTTAAAGTACATTGAATTTTTTTTTCTGTTCTCAGCAATGTTTTTAATTGTTTTTTAAAATTTATTTATTTATATATTTTTTTATCAAATCTAGACCTGTGCCCCCCACCCTATCCCCCCACCCCACCAGAGCTCATGCATTCTGCCAAACTTGCTTTTCATCTCTTTCTCAGTCTTTCTCAATACTCTCCATGTGGAAGTTGACTGTTTTGAGCAGAAGTTCACTGTTTCAGTCAGTTCTTTGATGCAGTCCTTTCTGTTGTTGTTGTTTCCAATATGCATCACTCCCAACTGCTTTGGACAAAAGCTCAAGGGGCTGTGCACAAGAAATACTTACAACTAGGTAATTGGCACTAGCATCCACAGATGAGGGACACCATTTGTCGTTTGTTTTTCTGGGACTGTGTTACTTCACTCAGCATGATGTCCTCTAGCTCCAGCCATTTTCCTGTGAAGCTCATGTCATCTTTCTTTACTGCTGCATAGAACTCCATTGTGTAGATGTACCACATTTTCTCTATCCACTCATCAGTTGAGGGGCATTTGGGTTGGTTCCAGCTCTTTGCTATTGTGAAGAGAGCTGAAATAAACATGGCCATGCATGTATCTCTGCTGTGGGGTGAATCTTGAGGGTACATGTCTAGGGTTGGGTGGCAAGTTCATTCCAAGTCTTCCAAGGGTTCTCCACACTGCTTTCTAAAGTGGCTGCATGAGTTTACATTCCCACCAGCAGTGGATGAGTGTTCCCCTTTCCCCACAACCTCTCCAGCACTTGGTATCATTTGTTTTCTTGATCCTAGCCAGTCTTATTGGAGTAAGATGATATCTTAAAGTGGTTTTGATTTGCATTTCCTTAATGATTAGTGATGTTGAACACTTCTTAAGGTGTTTCTCAGCAATCTCTAATTTCTCACTTGTGAAGTCTCTGTTCAGCTCTTTGCTCCATCATTTGAGTGGGTCATTTGTTTTCTTTCTTCTTTGTTTTTTGAGTAGTTTATATATTCTGGAAATCAATGCTTTGTCAGATGTTTCTGAGATGAAGGTTTCCTCCCACTCTGTGGGATTTTTCTTCACTTCCTTGATTATTTCTTTTGATGTACAGAAGCTTTTGAGTTTAATGAGGTCCCATTTGTCAATAGTCAACCTTAATTCTTGTGCAGCTGCTGTCTGATTTAGGAAGTCTTTTCCTACGCCTATGTCTTGTAGTCTGCTGCCAACGTTTTCTTCTATCACCTTCAGTGTTTGGGGTTTCACGTTGAGGTCTTTGGTCCATCTGGAGTTGACTTTTGTACAGGGTGAGAGGTAGGGGTTTAATTTCATTCTTCTACAAGTGGTGATCCAGTTTTGCCAACACCACTTGCTGAAGATGCTGTCTTTTCTCCATTGTGTCATACAATTTCAGCCATCTCATATTTGAAATGTTTTTATGCACCCAGACTTGAGCTGTATGTTATTGGTGAGAATGAAGGGAACCAGTTAACAACACCCCTCCCACTTCTGTGAGAATCTGGGCAAATTCTCTCAGGTCATCAGCACCTGAGGAGGAGCTACCTGAGCATGAATGGCTGTTTCTTTCTTGTGCTGTAATGGACCTCCCAAAGGATCCTTCAGGTTCTCAAGAAGCCAACGTTTAAAGGACTCTGAGTATTACAACTATCAAACACAGATAGAGCTTTACTTTTTGGTCTTGTAAGGAAGTTGAGTTAACAATTGGAGGAACAAGGTGGGGGAAAAAGGCTTTGAACTTAATTGGTCGTGGTAGCCTAGGGGTGCAGGTTGAGAACAAGGATGTGGGGTGCAGGGGACAGCTTGATCAAACCAGGGTTGCATTTGCCTCAGGTTGGCTGTCTGGGTCACTCTGGGTCCCTCAGAGAGTGGGGTGGTGGAGCCTAGCTATTACTGTTGATTTGTTTATAACAGCCTTATGATATAATTCACACACTGGCCAGGCATGTGTGAATTATATCACAATAATAAAGGTGCACACCGTTAGTCCTAGCACTTGGGAGGCAGGTGGATCTCTGTGAGTTCAAGGCCAGCCTGGTCTACAGAGTGAGTTCCAGGGCAGCTGGAGCTACAGGGAGACCCTGTATCAAAAAGACAAAAAAACAAACAAACAAACAAAAAAAAAACCAAACAAACCATAATTTGCACACTGTAGGATTTACTTATTTAATTCTTATCTTTTTATTAGCATGTGTATGATGTTGAATGTGTATGCTACAACATGAGTGTGAGGTTAGAGAATTGCTTGTGGAATTGGCTCTCTCCACTTTTATGTGGGTCCTGGGCATGGAACTCAGGCTTGTCAGGCATGCTTCTTTAGGTGATGAGCATCTTTACACCTGAGCCAACCCACTGGCCTGAACTTGTTCATTTGTAGTCTTTATTCCTGGTCTTGGGGTATATGTCAGTAGTAGAGAACTTTCCAAAACATGTTTGAGGACCTAGTTGAATCTCCAGCACTGAAAAAGAAATCTCATAATCCATATATGTTTTAGTTCATTTGCAGTTATGTGACCATCACCACAGTTAATTTTAGACTTTTGTATCACACCAAAAAGAAGCCTGTATCTTTATCAGTCGTTCCCGTTTCCCAACCCTCTCAGCCTTAAGCATTTCAGCGTGGAATCTTACTGTGTAGCTGTATGCCACTATTTTCTTTCACCTAGCCACTTCCTGAATTTCTTTTTATTATTAAACCTTTCATTATCTACTTTTCAGTTGGTAAATTTTGGGTTGTCACTACTTTTTGGTTATCATGAATAACATTTCTGTGAATGTTCATGTGCACATTTTTGTATGGTTATATATTTTCTTTTTCTTTGAGCACCTTGGGAGGAGAACTGCAAGACCATTTAACACAGTATGTTTTTCCTTTTGAGAAACTTCCCAACTGTTTTCCAAAGTGGCTGTGTCATTTTACATTCCCACCAGAAATGTACTTGGGTTCCAGTTTCTCCACATCCTCGTCAACACTTGTTAATGTCTTTTCGTCTTTTCAGTTTTAGCTAAGGAAAAGGACTTTAAGTTTCTAGGGAAACATTTTATTGGAAGAAAATATGAGAGTCTGATGGACCATAAAGGTGAGACAGTAAATTATGTTAAATGGATTCCTGTGGTGCAGTCTCAGGGCTGATAATTGTCAGGGATTGGCTTCATACAAAATTATGTTCCACTTTTATGCATTAGGAGGAGGGAATGATAGCTTTTTATAGTAATAATTAAGAAGAAATTATTATATAAACTTTTTCTTCTTAATAATTACTAGTTCACAATATTTCTTACACCAAATGGCATCTTCTTTATGTTTAATGTTTACATTTTTATTTATTTACTTATTGATTTATATTTGTGTGTTTGTGTGACATGTGCAGGTACCTTTGGAGGCAGAAGAGGGCATGTGATCCAGCTGTAGTTATATGTGGTTGTGAGCAACTCAACATGGGTGCTGGGGACTGAACTTAGGTCCTCTTGAGGAGTAGCAAGTGTTCTTAAATGCTGAGCCATCTCTCCAGCCCCCTAAAATGGCATCTTTTAAAATGGAGTTCTGGGGCTGGAGAGATGGCTCAGCGGTTAAGCGTGCTGACCGCTCTTGCAGAGGACCCAGGCTGGGTTCCCAGCACCCACATGGCAGCTAAGAACAGCCTTTTTTTCAATTTATTTTTTTAATTTATTATTTTTTATGTGTATGAGTGTACTGTCTGCATGTAGGTTGGTGCACCCATGTTGTGCAGTGCTGCAGAGGCCAAAAGAGGGCGTTGGATTCCCCTGGAACTGGAGTTAAAGATGGTTCTTAGCTGCCATGTGGGTGCTGGGAATCAAGCCAGGGTCCTCTGCAAGAGCAGTTGGTGCTCTTAGCCACTGAGCCATCTCTCCAGCCCCTAAGAACCGTCTTTAACTCCAGTTCCAGGGGAATCTGGAGCCCTCTTCTGACCTCTGCGGTATTGCACTGCACAGGTGCACCAACCTACATGCAGATAGTACACTCATAAACATAAAAAAAAAACTAAAAAATTATTTTAAAAAATTGGAGCTCTGTCTCCATCAATGGTAAGTACATTCTTTCATTTGGTGGGGCATCTTCTTGTGGAATCGATGGTACCCTGTGGCACAAGAAAGTCTTCATTCTGATGAGTTTCAGTTGCCTCGTTTTTCATATGAACTTCAGCATTTTATCTAGGGAGGCTTTTGCTTCTACCAGGTATGCAGACTTATTCTTCCTATTTTATCTTCTAAGGGTTTTATAATTCCACATCTTTTTTTTCAAAGCCTATTTTTATTGAAGATTTGTGCATTTTGTACAAAATTTCAAATAAAATCTAGGCCCATGTTTCCCTCCCTGCCCCCACCCCACCAGAGCTCACGCATTCTGCCAAACATATTTTTCATCTTTTTCTCAGTCTCTCTCAAAATTCTCGATGCAGAAGTTTATTGTTTTGAAGAGAAGTTCACCTTTTCAGGTCAGTTCTTTGATCCAGTCTTGTTGTTGCTGTTGTTATTCCTTCAAATATGCATCACTCCAGAATATGCATATATGCATGCCACATACATCATAGGTTTTAGCATCTTCAGCTTATGATTTTTTTCTTTATTAGGCTGAAAGATGTCATGTTTGAAGGCTCTTCCTTGGCAAGTCCAAACCACCATCAGTTCTGCCCCTGTGCGCCACACTGGGGTCCTCCCCTCCCATGGTCACCAAATGAGGTCCAGTAAGCAATGTGTCCTGTCCTGATCCTCCTGTACTGGTCTCCATGATACAACCTGCGTAGTCCAACAACAGCAGTCCACACTCTGAAGAGGCTGGAAACCCCAGCAGTAGCTCAGTCCACAAACTGGATGTCTCAGCAGTCCCCACCTGGCACTGAAGGCCTGGAGGATTCTTGGAGGGACATGAGTCCCCAGTCCACACTGGAAGGCTGAAAAGCTGTGTCTTATGTCTTTGAAGGTTGGCTATAATTCTACCTCTTAAAGTTAGGCAGGATCTGTCAGGAACTAAATCATCTGGATGACAGGGATCATGGCTTATTCTATTGTATGTTGTGAAGGTTAACCTTGATTATTTAACTTGATTGGATCCAGAGATTCCTAAGAGAGTAGTAAAGCCCACCCCTGGGTGTGTCTGTGAAGGTGTTACCAGGGAGATTAACTAAGGTGGAAAGAACCCTGCAGGTGTGGACAGCATCCCAGAGGCGGGAAGTCTGGGAGGAATAAGAAAGAGAAAAGGAGGTCTCATTATTAGCTCAGGCATTCATTCATTCTGTATCCTGGCTGCTCCGATGGGAGCTGCCCTGATTTACCTCACTCCATGACAACAAACTGACACCCCAAAACCATGAGCTATAAGACTTTCCTTTCTTATTCCTGTCAGATATTTTTTCATAGAAATGAAGACATGCAACCAACCAACACACATATAGATACATGCACACGTATATACTTACATACATACATACATACACACATACATACAATACATATATACAGATGTCCTCTCAGTAGTTGTTGAAAAGACTGTTACCTCATCAAATTATCTTCCCACTTTTTGGAAAATCGATGCACATAAATGTAAGGTTTTATTTCTGGGTTCTTTTTTTTTAAATTTTATTTGTTATTTTTATGTGTATGAATGTACTGTCTGCATGTAGGTGCAATGCCTCAGAGGTCAGAGGAGGGTGTCGGATTCCCCTGGAACTGGAGTTAAAGATGGTTCTTAGCTGCCCTGTGGGTGCTGGGAATTGAACCCAGGTCCTCTGCAAGAGCAGTCAGTGCTCTTAATCGCTGAGCCATCTCTTCAGCCCCTTCTGGGTTCTTTTAAAATATTCATTTATTATTTCTGTCTCTCTCTCTCTCTGTGTGTGTGTGTGTGTGTGTGTGTGTGTGTGTGTGGTGTGTCTGCATGAGTGTATGTATACCATGTGTGTGCAGGTGCTTATGGAGATCAGGAGAGGGCATCAGATCCTTTGGAACTGGAGTTACAGGAGATTGTGAGCAATACTGAACCTGGGTCCTCTGCAAGAGCAGTAAGTGCTCTTAACTAAGGAGTGATCTTTCCAGCCCCATTTCTGGATTTTGATTGTATCTCATTGATTTGTATTTATCTTTATTAACATATATTGTCCTGTTTTGATTACTGTAGCTTTGGATTTCATTTTAAAATTCATTCTCATACTTTGCTTTTCCTTTTCCAAGGTGGTTTTTAAATTTAATGTTTTTTGGTCTTTTTGAGACAGGGTCTCCCTGTAGCCCCCAGCTGGCCTGAAACATATTATGTAGAACAGGCTGGCCTTGAACTCACAGAGATCTGCCTGCCTCTGCCTCCTGAGTGGGGCTCCAAGGTGTTCCCCGTCACCCCCACCCCCACCCCCACCCCAGTCTCTTGTGTTTTCACATGAATTTAAGGATCAGCTTGTCGATTTCTGAAGGAAAGAAAAAGTCCAGCTGAGATTCTGAGAGGGAATAGGCTGAATCTATAGATCAGTTTGGAAACTGGTCTGAGCCCAGATCAGCTCCCATGCTGCCCTGCTGCACGTGTCTGCGTTATCATGCAGCTCTGCGGGCGCTCAGGTGCAGCCTGTATGAGGATTCCCAGACACTGGCTCAGGATTTGAATTGGTTTCTGGCTTGTAAATATTAGAGCACATTATCTGGGCACATGAGTGCTCCTTCCCCAGGTCAGTCACATAAAGGAGTTGGGGGCTTTTTCAGTCTTCGGCTTCCTGCTTCTCTGCCTGATCACCGCCATCTTGCTTCTGGTTTGATTATGTTCTTTAGATACTCAGTCTTTTGGGTTAGGCGTCATTTCTTTATGACTCTCTGTTCCCGGCTGGTTGCTGAAAATGGCTACTTGTTGATCACCTTATAAAGTAAATGTGATTAAACAGAATTTGTCTTCTTTTTCCACCTCTCGGTGGTGGAAAAGAGCTCTCACAGTTGCTATAACCCCTGTCAGAAAGAAAAGATAAACGTTATTTCCTAAAAATCTTAATTTAGAAAAAAGCCAGGCATCCCCCTCCCAAGTAATTTTCCCCCCTTTCCTATCCATTTTATTTTTCTCTTTTTATTATTTTTATGATGTATTAAATTGAACCATTTCCTTGCAGTATGCTAGTTAAGACAGTTTCCTTAGCATTTGCTGAGTGGCTTGGCAGGATAGACGTCCTAGAGCTAAATTGTAAAATCCCATTAAAACTCAGTCATATAAAAATAAAAGATGCTGCCGGGTGCACTCCATGACATGTTATGGTGAGGTCTCATCACATTACAATAACAAAAGCCAGAAAGAAGTGACTAGTGTGCAGTAGAAGATGATGAAGAGGGAAGAGTGGATTAGTGACACAGCCAACTGCGTCTAATTAAATCCCATGTCCAAATTAGTTCTCTGATTGGCATGTAAAAAGAAAACATGTTTACTGTGGTAGTTCAAGTAGCATGGTTGTTGTTTCAACGCACAGGCTTTAAGCCTCTCTCTCTCTCTCTTTCTCTCTCTCTCTCTCTCTCTTTCTCTTCAGCCTTCAGAATTCTTCCTACTTCAAGGATGAAGTTGCTACCAGAGTTCTTTATGTCTCAGGCGAAGAATAGGCTGACATGTGATAAGCTCGCTTACTTCACCAGGTAATAAAGAGCAGAGCCGGAATACAAACTTAGGTCAAGAAGAGTCAAGAGTCTGTGCTTTTTAAATTGATGCCAAAGTTTGGTAAACAATGGCCTGTAAGGGCCACACCTAGATCTGGACATTCGTCTGTTTTGTACAGGTCAAGAGCCAAAATGATTCTTAAATGAAAAAAATCCAAATATATCATAGGGAATGAAATGATATGAAGTTAATGAATTGAAATTTCAGTGTTCAGTTCCAGAGTTTCATTGGACGATAGTTGTCTCCATTTATTTATGTACCATTGACAGCAACTTTTGCACACGTGGCAGAACTGAGTAGTTGCAACAAAGATTATATGGCCTTTAAATCCCAAACATTAATCGAGGATGTCCAACATTTGATATTGCAACATGACCTTGCCATCTATAAATGTGTTGCACTGCTTTCCTAGTTATTCTGGGATACATGCAACTCATGGCTACAGGCTAGACATGACTGAATCTTTACCATTATAGAAAAAGTTTATCCATCTCTAATCTATGCCATTATCCTTAAACCAAGGTAAATTTAAATGTTAAAAATGTTCATGGGGCCCAAGGATCAGCATATTTTATCATAACTCCCTGTGATGGTTAATCCTGGGTGTCAACTTGACTGGACTAAGGAACAAATAAGAAAAAAAGGGTCTTCTGTTTGGACCGCCTCAACCTGGATGGCCCACCCCAAAATGTGGGCGTTATCTTCTGCCGGCAGGCAGTATTTAAGGCCATGGCAGAAGGAGCTGGTCCCTCTTTTTCTCCTGAGGCTTGCCTCTCTCATCTGGTGAGTTTGTCTTGCTGCTGTGATCAACCTTTCGGATCCCAGCGTGTACTGAGACCGGCAGATCTCCTGGAACCCATTTGGGCCTTCAGCACTGGATTGGGACTACTGAGACATCCAGCCTTGCGGACTGAGCAGTTCCCTGGATTCTCGTCTCGGCCTTTCCAGTGTGGTGCAGCTATTGTTGGAATCCTTGAACTCTGTCACGTGAGCAAATCAATAAATTGTATATAGCTATATATATTCATCCTGTTGCTTCTGTTTCTTTAGAGAACCCTGACTAATACACTCCCCAAGATCATTTTGATTATGTCACATATTGTTACTGCCTTACATCCTGACAATATATTTCTTTTTCTCTTATTTTTGTCACAGGGGTCAGGATGATGCTGATGTATCTTTGAATGGGTTAATGAAGGCAGAGTTCATGTATCAATTCATTCAGCATATACTTTTTGTTTGTTTGCTTTGAGATAGGCTCTCACTATGTAGCCCAGGTTGGCCCTGAACTGACACAAATCCTCCTGACTGCTGGGATTACTGGTATACCACACTATCTCTGGCTTAGGCATATACTATTGATTGCGTGCTATATACCAGGTGCTATTAAATGATAAAACCTGCATGGGGCTGGAGAGATGGCCTAGCCGTTAAGCACTCTGACTGTTCTTGCAGAGGACCTGGGTTTAATCCCCAGCACCCACATGGCGGCTGAGAACTGTCTTTAACCCCAGTTCCAGGGGAATCTGACGCCCTCTTCTGACCTCCGTGGCATTGCATAACACAGGTGCACTGACCTGCATGCAGACAGTACACTCATACACATAAAAAATAAATACTGGGCGTGGTGGCGCACACCTTTAATCCTAGCACTTGGGAGGTAGAGGCAGGTGGATCTTTGTGAGTTCAAGGCCAGCCTGGTCTACAAAGTGAGTTCTAGGACAGCTTGGGGCTACAGGGAGACCCTGTCTTGAAAAGACCAAAATAAATAAATAAATAAATAAATAAATAAATAAATAAATAAAAATAAAAAAAACCTGAGTAGAAAAACAAACGACGAATGGTATCCCTCATCTATGGATGCTAGTGCCAATTACCTAGTTGTAAGTATTTCTCGTGCACGGCCCCTTGAGCTTTTGTCCAAGTAGTTGGGAGTGATGCATGTTGGAAACAACAACAACAACAACAACAGAAAGGACTGCATCAAAGAACTGACTGAAACGGTGAACTTCTGCTCAAAACAGCCAACTTCCACATGGAGAATTTTGATTGGTGGGGTGGGGGATAGGGTGAGGGACATGGGTCTAGATTTGATTAGTAACATAATCTTGTACAAAAATATATATAATAAAATAATAATAATAATAAATATCTATTTTATACCAAGAAAAAAAACCCTGCAGTATGGAGGAAAAGAAATAAAAGAGCCAATATAAAATTATATGAAGCCCACACTGACTAGAATAATGCTTACCATACATATATGGTAACTCACAATACCCTTCAAGTTTCATAGGAATATTTAGTTTCCAGTATAGTACTATGTGTAGATAATTTGAGAGTTTATGTGTTGGTAGTACAAATTTAAACTATTGTAATGAACAGTTATCCTTGGAATTGGGGTGTTGAATGTTAACTGTGTTCAGATGGAATGCTGAACTAGTCTGAATCTGTTCGACTCATTTGTATACTTACTGTCTCTCTATTATAAGGTAAACAAATAATCAGATGGTATAATTATTCTCATAGATGGATCTAGATAGGGAAAGACTATTTAACTTCAATAGGAAGCTACTGAGACAGTATTTTTAGTACCATTATCATCGTGATACTTACAATGCTGGATTAAATAATCTAATGGATTTCCAAGTATTTCTCTCTTCTTGGCTCAATTTTAATTTTGGGGGAATTATTTAAGGATCCTTTGTCATTATGCTAAGATAGCAGTATAAAATGGGAAACCAATAATTTAATTGTAATATTACCTGTAATCGTTGGCAATGGAAGAAGCTCCTACTATCACATTCTTGGTGCAGGGTCAGTTTTTGAGAAACATTAATATAGTTCATAAAAAGCAAAAGGTAAACAATTATAGTACCATTAGAAAAATGACCTTCTATAAATTTATGTATTAGTTTTCTTTGGTTATATAATAGGCTACTTGCAAACGAAGCAGCCTAAAACAACAAACATTTATCAGCTACTTAGAGTGTGCTGGGACTCTAGGGATGGGTTAGGTGGGGAGCTCTGGCTCAGGGTCTCTCCAAAGATAACATAGCTGTGGCTGGGGCTACCTCAGGCCTCACCCAGGGTGTAGAACTGCTTCTGAACTCACCTTTGTCATTGCTGGCTAGATACAGCCCCTCATAGGCCATTGGGCTGAGGGTCTCACTTCCTTTCAGGATGTTGCTCAGAGGCCTCTCTTCGTCCCAGCACATGGCCGTCTTCATGGGGGTAGCTCAAAACAGGACAGCTGGATTCCATTATACTGGGCACACAAGACAACAAAAGAGGGCAGATGGACATGTAAGTTCTTTCATAGTTAGTTTCAGAAGTGATGTTCCATTAATTTTTCTGTATTCCATTTGTTGGTAGTGACTTGCTATATCTAGACTGCCCCCAAGACTAGGGGCTTGCACAAGGACACAAGTTGTAAGCAGTAATTTAAAAAATGTTTTATTTTCCTTTCAGATTACAAAAGTAATATAATCACACACAAAAAATCTAGTCACTATCTGGACAAAATAAGCCATATTACAATGTTTGGGACACAAGAAGTCTTTCAAAAGATGCTAGTCATTTTTATCTTTGCAGGGCAAAATATTCTGTCATAGAAATCCAGCCAAGCTCCCAGCCTTTGGCATCTCTAATCCTATTGTAGACAAATAGGATCTCCTTAAACAGCAGAAATGGCTCTGCATTCACTTAAGCTTGAAAGAGGCAATTCATAACAGTGTGGAACATCACGCACTTGTAACTGCTTCCTCACATTTGTATTTCCAGAGTGGCCTTTGGCAGAAAACAAAAACCCTGGAGTTTCACAGAAGTATCTGTTCTGACAGTCTCCTGGAGGACCTTGCTGACCACCATGTCCTCTTGTACCACACAGGCCAAGTTGACCTAACATCTTCTAGCTCTGAATTACTGTAATTGCTTTCTTTTCTAGATGCATCTTTTCAGTCTCTCAAGTGCTCTTTAAAAATGGCTTCTTGAACTGCAAACGAGATTTCGAATGTGTGCCTGGTTATGTTAGTATTTTGTGGTTACTTGCTGTAATTAATATTCCACATCTCAGAAACTGTATCAAGATTTTAATTGACTTTTGTCACCCCTATCTCGTTCGAGTACTGTGTTGACCATCCTTGTGCATTATTAATCAGGTTCACACACTGCACTTGCTTCCCCCTCCATTCACCATTGAGTTTTTTTCTCGAACTTTTTTTGAATGACAATTAGAGGATACTTTATTGTACTGAGTTTCTAACATTGGTATGCTCAGCTCTAGTTTGCTATGATAATTAGGAAAATCCTACCAGTCAAAGAAGTGACTCATTTGAAAGAGTTAGAAATTGGGGGCTGGGGAGATGAGTCAGTGGGTAAAGTGCTTGCCATGCAAGAACCCAAGTCTGGATCCCCAGAACCCACCTAGACAGCCAGGCGTGGCCATATATATTTATATCCTAGTGTTGGACAGAGGCATAGACAAGAGGATCCTTAGAGCTTGGTGGCCAATCAGCTAGCTAATTAACAAGCTCCAGGTTTGGTGAAGTGACTCAAAAAACAAAGATGGGAACAATCAGAGAAGTCATCCTGTCGTGGCTCTCTGGCCTCCACCTACATATGTACACACACACACACACACACACACACACACACTCACAAAATCAAAAGCACTTTAAGATATCATCTTACTCCAATAAGACTGGTTAGGATCAAGAAAACAAATGATATCAAGTGCTGGAGAGGTTGTGGAGAAAGGGGAACACTCATCCACTGCTGGTGGGAGTGTAAACTCGTGCAGCCACTATGGAAAGCAGTGTGGAGAAACCTTGGAAAACTCGGAATGAACTTGCCACCTGACCCAGCCATACCACTCCTAGGCATGTACCCCCAAGACTCACCCCACTGCAGAGATACATGCATGGCCATGTTTATTTCAGCTCTCTTCACAATAGCAAAGAGCTGGAACCGACCCAAATGCCCCTCAACTGATGAGTGGATAGAGAAAATGTGGTACATCTACACAATGGAGTTCTATGTAGCATAAAGAAAGACGACATCATGAGTTTTGCAGGAAAATGGCTGGAGCTAGAGGACATCATGCTGAGTGAAGTAACACAGTCCCAGAAAAACAAACGATGAATGGTATCCCTCATCTGTGGATGCTAGTGCCAATTACCCAGTTGTAAGTATTTCCTGTGCATGGCCCCTTGAGCTTTTGTCCAAAGCAGTTGGGAGTGATGCATATTAGAAACAACAACAACAACAACAACAACAACAACAACAACAACAGAAAGAACTGCATCAAAGAACTGACTGAAACAGTGAACTTCTGCTCAAAGCAGTCAACTTCCCCATGGAGAATATTGAGAAAGACTAAGAAGGAGATGAAAAGCATGTTTGGCAGAATGTATGAGCTCTGGTGGGGTGGGGGGATGGAGGGTACACGGGTCTAGATTTGATAATATATATATATATATATGACATAACATAATAAATACATAATATTAAAAAAAGAACAGAATAGACATAGTGGATTTTTCTTGAACATAACCTCCCTCATGCATTATAGAAATAATCCTGGGACTCAATGGAATCAGTATACTAACAGGTTTGAGTTATGAGGTGTTTTTATAGAAGTATTTATTTAGTCATCTCAGAATTAGAAATATGTTTCCAAAATAAAGACCTAAGAATTTTGATCAACATAGTGATTACTTATGAAATTCAATGTTTTGAAAAGTCTTTAAAATGTTTGTTTTTCATTTTCATTTATTGTCAGTTTCACAGATTTTGCCAATGGGAGATTTTCTTCTAGTCCCTTTCCTGTGTATCACAGAGTTCAAAGGAGTTGCCACCAAGTTAACTTCATCGTGCAGTGGAGGTGTCTGTCCGCATAATAATTCCCTATGATGCTCTTTTCAGTTCATCTATCACTCTGAAAGTGGAAATGGGTTTTCTTTTTTTTAGAGAAATATGTTAACATTTAAGATGGAGAAGGAGTAAAATGAGGAGGAGGGAGAGAAAAAAGAAGAGGAGGAAGAGGAGAAGGCGGTGGTGGTAAAAGGACATGGAGAGGGAGGAGAAGGAAGAAGAGGAGGACAGGGACGAGGAGGAGGAGGAGGATGCTGAGGAGGCAGACTGGACAGGGATATCACTACTTAATAGCAACATGGTAGGCAGTCTCCTGTGATCCCCATCCCCATATCTAAGACTGGACACTGGCGAAACTGGCAGCTTACTTCTCCCAAGAGGTGCAGATAAGAATCTCCAACAAAAAGCCTGTCAAGGAAGAAAAGTATCAGATGACATCTACTCTATTGAAGCCAAACAACATAGGAAAAAGCTTGTTGCCCCTCCCCCAGTTCTCCAAGCAAATGCTGAGTGGAAATAGGGTCCAGGTCTTGCCAGACTACAGCTGGGGGCCAGTCAATAGAGCTGCAGGGTAAAAGAGACAAAGCCACAGGCAGAGTTAGAACCTTCAGCACTCCGTCCTCAAGAACTGACAGAACTGTACAGCCAAGAGTAGAACTCAACAACACAATCTACGAACAGAATCAAATGGACATTTCCAGAAAACTGTACCCAGTGTCCACAGAGCACACATCTGTTTGACTTGCTTGTGGTACAATAAACTATATCGTGAACCATAAACCAACATTCAAAACCCTCAATCATATGGAACTTGTTCTCTCACACAATAGAACCAGAATAGAAACCAATATCAGAAAGAAGTCAGAAAAATCCAGTTCTTTAAACAACACAGCTCTAAATAATCCACCAGTCAAAGATGTCTCAAGAGAAATAAAAAAATACAAACTGAATGGAAATACAACCCATAAAAATGTATGGGACACGATAAAATTGGTGAGGAGAGAAAACTTTATAATACTAATAGTTAGAAAAAAGCAAAAGTTGGGGCTGGAGAGATGGCTCAGTGGTTAAGAGTGCCGACTGCTCTTGCAGAGGACCAGTGTTCGATTCCCAGCACCCACATGGTGGCTAAGAACCGTCTTGATCATGGTATCTCTCCTGCCAGGTCTTGCCGGGCATCATGGCGCATGCCTTTGATCCTAGCACTTGGGAGGCAGAGGCAGGCGGATCTTTGTGAGTTCAAGGCCAGCCTGGTCTACAGAGTGAGTTCTAGGACAGCTGGGGCTACAGGAAGACCTTGTCTCAAAAAAAAAAAAAAAAAAAAAAAAAAAAAAAGATAAAGACAAAAAAAAGTTGAGTGACATCAGCAAGATGGCAGGTGGAGGTCCCGAATTTACTTTCTCAAGCAGAAAGCTCAATTAATAGCTGTCCTTGAGGACATCAAAGGAGAACCCAGATGAGGAAGAAAAACGCTATGAGGAGGTTAAAAATCTGTGGACCTGAGAGACATGAGTGGCCCACAGTCCTGACTAAAACTAAAATCCACATTACAAGGTAGGAGGAACAGTTTTGCTCAGACTGTATTACCTCTCCACCTCCACCAACACAGCTCAATGTCACCCTAAAAGGACTCCCCAGGGACCTTGGTTTCTAGATGGGTGAAAGAGAACCAGGAGATGATGGACCAGCTTCTCAGGAAAGCCAGTGTTCTCACTGGGGAAGAATTAGAGACACAGGATGAAACTGGATGGCTAGGCCATCTGATCTGTAACAAAGCAAGGAGCAGAGCCCACGGAGCCCAGAGCAGATTCTGGGCCAAGTTCTGAGTATCTTCCAGCAGAGGCAACTGACCAGCAGTACCAGGTAGAAGCATAGCCCATCCATCATCAGAGTTAAGCTTGTCACTCATAAAAGAGCTAAGAAGGGCTGACTGGCTTAGATCCCTAGATGGCCAACCCTAAGCCAATCCTTAGACTACACTTGGAAGCAGAAGCAGCCAGGGTTCTCTGTGAGATGGAGGCCAGCCTGGTCTAATAGTGCAATTCCAGGCTAGCTGGTGCTAGAGGGAGACCCTGTCTCAAAGGAAAACAAACAAAACCAACCAAACGACAAAACTTCAGGTAACTGGATCTATTAAATTTACATAGTGTACACCATGCAACAGTAATATATATCTGTTCTTTTCAAGTGCACGTGTACCATTCTCTAGAGTAGATCATATGTTAGGCTATAAGACAATGCTTAGAAAGTTGAAGAGAAATCTTACAAATTTTCTTTTTCTTTGTATGTGTGTATGGTATTGTACATATGTGCATGTGTGCGAGAGTGCGCTTGCCCACTGCGGCACATATGGAGCGAAGGTTGATGCTGGGGTGTCTTCGTGTCTTCCTCAATCACCTGTCTATCTTGTTATTATTTTTTTTGTCTTTTTTTTTTTTTTTGTTGAGACAGCGTCTCCCTTTAGCCCAAGGTGGCCTGGAACTCACTATGTAGATCAGGCTGGCTTGAGCTCACGAGATCTGCCGCCTCTGCCTCCTGAGTACTGGATTAAAAGGCATATGCCAACCACACCGGCTGCTCTATCCTTATTTTTGAGGCAGAGTCTGGTTCCGAACCTGGAGACTGGCTGGCCGGCGAGGACCCCAGAATTTATCTGTCTCTGCCCCATGTACAAGGGTTACACACACATGAGTTGCTACATACAGCTCTTTTTGCATGCATAAGTGTGTACTGAACATGCGATGTGTGTGTTTTGCATGTGTGTGTGTGTATATACATATACATGCTAGAGTATATGGAGAGTTGAAGTTGATATCAGGCATCTTCTCCATTTCTTTCCACTTTATTTATTTGAGGCAGGGTCTCCTTGCTTGCAGTCCAGAGGCTTAAATTCTAATCCAGTTAGATTGTGTGTCTACCTGCCAAGTGTCAGAACTGTAGGTGACCACCATGACTGTCTGGCTTCTACAAAGATTCTGGAAATCTGAACTCTGTCCTCATTGTTTGCACAGCAAGACGCTTTTACACGAGTGGGGGCTGAGGATCCGGACTCAAGTCCCCATGCTTGTGCATCTCTCCAAGCACTGAGCCACCTCCCCCAGCCCCCTAAATCCATTCTTTTTCAAACCTAATGATAAGAAACTTGAAATGAGTAATAGGATGAACAAATGGGTCACTATGAGAATTTAGAGAGAATTTAAAAAAATGTCTAGAGACAAATGAAAATGGGAACGCATGGGTCAAAATACATGGCCTGCAGCAAAACTGGTTCTAAGAAGAGAGTTTGTATTAATAACACCTACATCACAAAAGAGGGAAGGTTGAAAATAAACAATATGCCTCAAAGAAATGGAAAAACTAGAACAAACTAAATCCAATATTAGAAGAGAGAGACAGAGAGAGAGAGAGAGAGAGAGAGAAAGAGAGAGAGATTAGAGCAGAAATAAATGAAGCAAAGTTACAAATAAAACAATGAAAAAAGATCAACAAAAATTAATTGGTGTTTTTTTTTTGAAAAGGTAAACATGACAAGATGTTAATTAGATAATGAGAAAAATAAAAACTCAAATAAAATAATCAGAATGAAAGCAGAGGAATTATGATTGATACCACAGAACTAAAAAGAATTGTAAAACACTATTGTGACTAATTACATACCCTAATTTGGATACTCAAGAATAGTTAACTTATATCAATGATAAACTCATTAACAAATTCCCTACTAAAACCTCACATTTTAAAGGAAAGAAGAAGGAAAAAAACCCTCCTCAACAATTTAGGTGTTGAAGGAAGATAGGTAGTTATCAACAGGATGTACAGAATGAGGCCGCACCTAACGTTGCATGAGGGATGCAAACTCAGAGAACTTTCCACTTCAATTTNTTTTTGTCTTTTTTTTTTTTTTTTTGAGACAGCGTCTCCCTTTAGCCCAAGGTGGCCTGGAACTCACTATGTAGATCAGGCTGGCTTTGAGCTCACCGAGATCTGCCCGCCTCTGCCTCCTGAGTACTGGGATTAAAGGCACATGCCACCACACCTGCTCTACCTTATTTTTGAGGCAGAGTCTGGTTCCGAACCTGGAGACTGGCTGGCCGGCGAGGACCCCAGAATTTATCTGTCTCTGCCCCATGTACAAGGGTTACACACACATGAGTTGCTACATACAGCTCTTTTTGCATGCATAAGTGTGTACTGAACATGCATGTGTGTGTTTGCATGTGTGTGTGTGTATATACATATACATGCTAGAGTATATGGAGAGTTGAAGTTGATATCAGGCATCTTCTCCATTTCTTTCCACTTTATTTATTGAGGCAGGGTCTCTTGCTGAGTCCAGAGGCTTATAATTCTAATCCAGTTAGATTGTGTTTCTACCTGCCAAGTGTCAGAACTGTAGGTGACCACCATGACTGTCTGGCTTCTACAAAGATTCTGGAAATCTGAACTCTGTCCTCATTGTTTGCACAGCAAGACGCTTTTACACGAGTGGGGGCTGAGGATCCGGACTCAAGTCCCCATGCTTGTGCATCTCTCCAAGCACTGAGCCACCTCCCCAGCCCCCTAAATCCATTCTTTTTCAAACCTAATGATAAGAAACTTGAAATGAGTAATAGGATGACAAATGGGTCACTATGAGAATTTAGAGAGAATTTAAAAAAATGTCTAGAGACAAATGAAAATGGGAACGCATGGGTCAAAATACATGGCCTGCAGCAAAACTGGTTCTAAGAAGAGAGTTTGTATTAATAACACCTACATCACAAAAGAGGGAAGGTTGAAAATAAACAATATGCCTCAAAGAAATGGAAAAACTAGAACAAACTAAATCCAATATTAGAAGAGAGAGACAGAGAGAGAGAGAGAGAGAGAGAGAAAGAGAGAGAGATTTAGAGCAGAAATAAATGAAGCAAAGTTACAAATAAACAATGAAAAAAGATCAACAAAATTAATGGTGTTTTTTTTGAAAAAGGTAAACATGACAAGATGTTAATTAGAATAATGAGAAAAATAAAAACTCAAATAAATATAATCAGAATGAAAGCAGAGGAATTATGATTGATACCACAGAACTAAAAAGAATTGTAAAACACTATTGTGACTAATTACATACCCTAATTTGGATACTCAAGAATAGTTAACTTATATCAATGATAAACTCATTAACAAATTCCCTACTAAAACCTCACATTTTAAAGGAAAGAAGAAGGAAAAAAACCCTCCTCAACAATTTAGGTGTTGAAGGAAGATAGGTAGTTATCAACAGGATGTACAGAATGAGGCCGCACCTAACGTTGCATGAGGGATGCAAACTCAGAGAACTTTCCACTTCAATTTGACTACTGTTCTTCAAGATGTTACTCAAAGTCCTTTTCAGAGAAATAAGGTGAGAGAAAGAAATAGAAATCCTTCAAATAAGAAAGAAAGAGCTAAAGGGTTTGGGGATAGCCTAGGTAGCAAGTGCTTGCTGCACAAGCTTAAGGACCTGAGTTTGGATTCCCAGTACCCAGCTGAAAGCTCAGGTGTGGCACTGTGTGCTTGCCATCCCAGAGCTGGGGAGGTTGAGCGGGTGGATCCCTGGCTCACGCAGGCCAGCTAGTCTAGCCAATTGGTGAGCTTCAGGATCAGTGAGAGACCCTGTCTCAAAGAAAAAAAGTGGAGAATGACTAAGGAAGACACCTGACATTGACTGTTGGCCTTCACACATGTGTGCATATGTGCATACACACCTGCATGCACATGTACATATAAATGAACATGTACACACATAAAAAGATTTTTAAAAGAAAGAAAATAGTCATTTTGATGACATGATCTTAAAGCAGAAAACCCTTAAAACCCCACTGAAAACTTTTAGAATTGTATACAATCAAGAAAGTTCTGGAAAACAAAATGAGTATACAAAAATCAAGCATTTTTCTATATGAAAATAAACTTTCTGAAAAAGAAATTAGGAGATAAATCCCATTTACAATAGCTAGAGGAAAATCAAACCACACCAAAACCAAGATTAAGGCTGAAAACCTCAAGAATACGCATAACCAAGGAGCTTGGCAATCCTACAAACTGAAAGTTATAAAACATTAATGAAAGAAATTTAAGAGGATAAAAAAGAATCGAAAGAAAGAAAAGAAAATGAATGAAAAGATAGCTCAAGTCCATGGACTAGAGGAACTAATAGTGTTAAAATGTCCACACTGCCCAAAGTGATCTATAGATTCAATTAAATCCTCATTGAAATTCCACTGTCATTTTTCACAAATAGAGAAAGCACAACTCTAAAAGTCATTTGGAACTATTAAAAATCCAAAAAGCCAGGGGAATCATAAGGGGAGGGGCATGGCGAAGAGAGCAGAGCCAGGTCTGGCGATGCAGGCCAACAATCCCAGCCACTTGGGATGCTGAGGCCAGAAGCTTGCAAATTTAAGGACTTACTGGGCTAAAGAATGGGTTCAAACTTGGCATGGAAATTTAGTGATCATATATTTCAAGATGTAAAGTAAAAAGAGGGAGGTTTGGTGATTTAGCCCAATGTCGAGATGGCTGCCTACCATGGATTCAGTCTTACAAAAGGAAAAGATTAGACTGGGCTGGAGAGATGGCCTAGCGGTTAAGAGCGCCGACCACTCTTACAGAGGACCCGGGTTCGATTCCCCAGCACCTGGCCACATGGCGGCCGAGAACCGTCTGAAACTCCAATTTCAGGAGAACTCCAGTTCCAGAGGAATCCGACACCCTCTTCTGACCTCCGCGGCATTGCACGACACGAGTGCACAAACCTGCATGCAGACAGTACATTCATACACATAAGAAATAAAAAAACAAAACAAAACAAAAAAACAAAAGGAAAAGATGAGACAAAACAGAGCATATTAACAATATTGACTCCAAATCTAAAATTTGAGACATTATGGTACCTGATTTCAAACTATACCACAAAGCAGTAGTAATTAAAATAGTACTTACAAAACAATAGTTCATAAAATATAAAAACAGAAACATAAAAACAAAACACTGCCCAGAAAGGAAGTCATGCATTACAGTCAACTGATTTCCAACAAAAGTACATATTCTACAAAATGGGAACAAGGCAGTTAGTTCTTCAATAAATGTATTGGGAACATTGAAATCCATGTGCAAACAAATGAAATTGGGCTCATACAAAGACCAAATTAAAATAATTTAATGGCCTAAATATAATACTTAAAACCATAAAACTACTATAGGCAAATAGGGGAAAATCTGTATGACATTGTTCTGAATCAATAAATTAATAATTTTTGTATATGATAGTCAAATCACAAGTAACAAAGCAAAAAAGGGAACAAAAGGGATTACCTAAAAAAAACCACTTCTATAAAATAAAAGAAACAACAGAGTGAACATGGAGAGAATATTTGTTAGTTACAATCCAATAGAGGAATAATATGCAAAATATATAAAGAACTCAATCACCTCAACAGGAAGAAAATAATCTAATTAAGGATCTGCAGAGATTATATTTCTCAAAAGAAGAGATATGATTGACTAACAGATTCATGAAAAAAATGTTTCATCTGAGTAATTAGAGAAAGGAATTAAACAATAAACTGCAGTCACCTCCTAGCTGTTAGAATAGCCATTTAGTAAAACAGTAAAGGTAACCAATGTTTTGAGGAGGATGTGGTAAAAGAAAACCTTTTAATGTAAATTAATTTGTCTATTATGCAAAACAGTATGGAAATTGCTTACAAGAATTAGCATATGATGGAGTAATCTCATTTCTGAGTATTTTCTCCAAAGGTTTGTAATGGGTGTGTCCAAGAAATGCCTGGACACCCACATTTATTGCAGAATCTTTCACAAAGGCAAAGAAAGATTTTCAAAGATCTAATAAGAGAAAACTTTCCCAACCTACAGAAGGATAAGAATAACCAGGCTCCTGAACAGACTTTACCAGTAAGAAAGTAAAGATGGCTGAGAAACATCTTAAAAGGTGTTCAACGTCATTAATAGCTAAGGAAATACAAATTAAAACCACACTAAGGTATCATCTCACTCCAATAAAACTGGCCAAGATCAAGAAAACAAAAGACACCAAGTGCTGCAGAGGTTGTGGGGAAAGGGGAACACTCATCCACTGCTGGTGGGAATGTAAACTTTTACAACCACTGTGGAAAGCAGTGTGGAGAACCCTTAAAAGACTCAAAATGAGCCTACCAGCTGACCCAGCCGTACCACTCCTGGGTATATACCCACAAGACACATCCTACCACAAAGATACATGCACAGCTATGTTTATTGCAGCTCTCTTCACAATAGCAAAGAGCTGGAACGAACCCAAATGCCTCTCAACTGATGACTGGATAACAAAAATGTGGTACATCTACACAATAGAGTTCTATGCAGCAGTAAAGAAAGATGACATCATGAACTTTGCAGGTAAATGGATGGAACTTGAAGCCATTATGCTAAGTGAAGTAACACAGTCCCAGAAAAAAACAAATGAATGATTTCCCTCATTTGTGGATGCTAACACCAAATTCCCAGTTGGCAGGCAAACTGAGCAACTTTATTATTACGTTTCATTGTATCTGAAAACAACTGTGCTATTATAATGTGAATCTCTTAATGGGCTCTAGAATTGACCTACCACTTATGTTCATACATTGTAATTACCATATATGGACAGAAGATTTGTATTCATATTCTAAAAAAAAAAGAATGTAAAGTTATGCTTCTTTTTATCTGCATGCAACTTCACTGTTAAAATGTGCATCCCTAAATGTGTTTTGGAATTAACCTATAGTTTATTTTCAGACTTTGTAATTTTGATTTATGTGTGGAGTGTATATATGCATATTTTGGAATAATATAAAATTAAAGGGAACAAAAAAAGAGAGAGAAAAAGCTGTTCAAAGAACTGACCAAAACAGTAAACTTCTGCATTGAAAAGGTTAAAAAAAGACTGAGAAAAAGAAGCAAGACAGGACTTAACATGTATGACAGAATCCATGAGCTCTGGCAGGGGGCGGGGGGGGGGGCAGGAGGGCATGAGGGGTGGGCATAGATGGGGGAGTGAGTCTAAATTTGACTAAAAAATGGTGTGTGAAATGCACTCAATAAAAATTAACTTAAAAAATTAACCTAAAAAGCAAACAAAAAAGAATATCCAGGCTCAGAAAATTCTAAGGTCACCAGTCAGATTTAACTCAACTTACTCTACCTGAAGACATATTATCAAGCTCTTGAAGGTTAAAGATAGAGAAAAGATATGTCAGCATGGGAAGAGGAATTTGTCTGGCAACAAACATCTCAGCAGAAATTTCATAGGCCAGGAGAGAGTGACATCATATTTCTATAGCACTGAAGTAAAAAAGCCTCTTCGAGTTGGATTTCTGGTGCTGTGAAAGAAATGCAGACCAAAAGCAACTTTGGGGAAAAGTTGTATTTAGTTTACACTCCAGGTCACAGTCCACCACTGAGGGAAGTTGGGGCAGGAACTCAACAAGAACTTGAAGACACTGTGGAGGAAGGTTGGTTGTAGGAGCCCAGAACCTTCTGCCTAGGGAGTGGTGCCACCCGCAGTGTTCTAGGCCCTCCACATCAATGAATAATCAAGACAATCTGTCTACATGATCCCTCAACTGACACTCCCTTCTCAAGGTCTATATAGACTATGTCAAGTAGACAGCCAAAGCTAACTAGAACCTATCGAACAAGAATACTGCATCCAGCAAAGGTACCCTGTAGAAACAAAGAACAAACAGAAGCTGAGATGATATATCTCCACCAGACCCATACTTCAAGAAATGCTAAAGGGAATTTCCCAAAAGAACAGACAAAAGAAGATACAAAAATGACTGATAGGAATAACTGTACAAATTTAAAATGGTCAAATTGTAAACATGATACATAGCCATTCACATACTTAGTAGGAAGACTAAGAAACCCAAAATGATTAAAAATGGTAACTGTATTGTTTAGAGATAATTGATATATTAAAATGTAAAACACAAAAAATGTGGGAGGAATGGAGTATAAATGCAGGATTTTTATTGTTATGTTTTAGCAATACATCAGTAAATTTTATTAAAATTTTGTAGTGTATTTTTATTAGTATAGTTTCTCTAATTTTTTGCTTCTTGTCATGACAATCAGATTGTTACCATTTAAAGTAGCTTGTTAAGAGCTGAACCTGCTTGGAGACTCCCCCCACCCCCCAGTGGTATGGGTGCAGCTGGAAAGCCCCTCCTGGAATCTGACCAGCCTGCAAAGTGGCCTGGGTGGAGCTGCACCAATGGAGCAGGACCACAGGGTAAGTGAATAGGCTCAAATCAGTGCCCAGAGGCCCTGACTCGGGCTCAGGCTCCACCTTGGCTCCCATCTCTGCTTCTGGAGGAGTGCAGTCAAGAGCTCAGCTCCACCTCAGCTCCCATCTCAGCTTCTGCTGGGGTGCAAGTGAGCCCTATGACTTGGTGGAGAATCGGATTAGCGTTACCCAGGTTGCTGGCACACAGGTGTCAAATCAAAGTGCTCCCCTCCTCCAAGTTAACAGAAGGCAGAGCAAACCTGCCACTCTGGTTGATACCTGGACCAACTAGTCCTCCATATTAGCACTTAAGATTAGCACCAAAATCCAAGCAATGAGACAAACCCACATGCCAAAAACACAACGAAAAAACAACAACATGGGTAAAGCTCATAATAAATCCACATCAAATGCTACCAGTCCTATAGAAGATCCCTACAACGAGATCTCCCTGGATCTTAGATGAACAATTGTCCACATATTCTTTTTTTTTTTTTTGAGACAGGGTCTCCCTGTCACTCTGGTTGGCCTGGAACTCACTCTGTAGACCAGGCTGGCCTTGAAATCACAAAGACCCACCTGCCTCTGCCTCCTGAGTGCTAGAATTAAAGGCTTGCATGTGCCACCACACCCGGCTTTTTATTTGACATATTCAAAGAAATAAAAAATATAGAGAAATCAAAGAAATCAGAGAACTAATGGGAGAACATAAAACTCAGGCAGGAAGTAGAGGGAGACAATGACAAACTCTGGAAAGAATTAAAGGGAGAAAATGACAAATTCTAGAAGGAAGTGCAAACACTGAAAAGATCCCATGCTGAAATGAAAAAAACTGACCAGCGAAGTAAGGAGCTACAAGAAGAGAATGACAAGCTCCAAAAGAAGTGGAAATACTAAAGAAATCACAGGATGAAATGAAAAAGGAAAAGGAAACTCATCCCATCAACAGGAAAGGATGGGAGAAAGCCTCAGAAGCAGAATGGATGAAGCAGAAAAAAAGAATATAAGACCTGCAGGATAACACAGAGCAACTAGAATGTTCAAGTAAAGATTATGAAAAATTTAAAAAACACAAGAGTGGAACAACCAGGAAATGTGAGACACTATGAAAAGAAAAAATCTCCACATCATAGGGATGGAGGAAGGAGAATAATCCCAAGACAATGGTATTGATCAGATCTTCAAGAGAATAATACAAGAAAATTTCCCCAAACTGAAAAAAAGACAAAGCAATACAAAGAAGCACATAGACCACCAAATAGACAAGACCAGAAAAGAAAATCCCCATTCCATATCATAGTTAAAATGCTAGATTCTCAAAACAAAGACAAAATACTGAAAGCCACAAGAGAAAAACAAGTTACATATCAGGGGAAACCCATCAGAATTACAGCTGACTCCTCAGTGCAAACTATGAAAGCCAAAAGAACATGGACAAAAGTACTCCCAGTGCAAAACAACTTTAGACGCCAACCCAGATTACTATCGCCAATCCAGATTACTCTACACAGCAAAAATGTCAATTCTAGTTGACAGAGAAAGAAAAATCTTTCATTATGTAAACAAGATGAAAGAATACATGTCAAGAAAACTAACACTTCAGAAAATCCTCTAAGCAATTCAAAGAACACAGGAAAGGAGCAACTATTCCCAAGCAACTAAAGAGAAATTAATAAAAGCCTAACAGTAGAAATACAAACCTAGACCAAGAATAGAAACAAAAAGTAAGGTGAAAGGAAACACACACATCCCTCAATAATAACCTTAAATATTAATGGACTAAACTCCCCAATCAAAAGACATAGACTGGGAGAATGGGCTAGGGAACAGAACCCATCTATATGCTGCCTACAAGAAACCCATCTCACCCTCAGGGACAGACATCAACTTAAAGTGAAAGGATGGAAAAAATATTTCAAGCAAATGGTACTAAAAAGCAATAATATCACCAAAATGGACCTCACAGACATTTACCAAATATTCCACCCAAACACCAGAGAATATACTTTCTATTCAGCACCCCATGGAACATTCTCCAAAATCAATCACATACTGGGACACAAAAGAAACCTCAACAAATACAAAAGGATTGAAATTATTTTATGCATTCTATCAGACCACAGTGCAATATAGCTCAATATCAACACCAGAATAAGCCCTACTATCTACAAGAACACATGGAGACTAAACAACTCAATACTGAATAATGAATGGGTAAAGGAAGAAATAAGGAACAAAATAAAAGTATTCCTGGAACTAAATGAAAAGGACAATACAACATAACAAAACCTGTGGGATACTTTAAAAGCAGTCCTAAGAGGGAAATTTATAGCCTTAAGTGCTTACATAAAAAAAAAAAAAAAAAAAAAAACAACCAGAGGGGGCTAGAGAGATGGTTCAGCAGTTAAGAGCACCAACTGCTCTTGCAGAGGACCTAGGTTTGATTCCCAGCACCCACATGGTGGCTAAGAACCATCTTTAACTCCAGTTCCAGGGGTATCCAACACCCTCTTCTGACCTCCACAGCATTGCATGACACGGGTGCACCAATCTACATGCAGACAGCACACTCATACACATAAAAAATAATAAATTTTAAAAAATTAAAAAAACAGAAAGGGGACTTGAGTGCACAGAGCTTAGATCAGGGAGTTTGCAGGACCATCTGAAGCACAGATAGGAGCTGGCGCTTCAACCAGGCAGATTGTTGGAAAATTCTATCACTGGGTGTTAGATAATTGTTTCATTGGTTCGTTGGATAATTAAATCATTGTCTTGTGTGGCTGTGGGGGCAGAGTCGCGCTGCTAGCTGGTATAAAAGCTGGGCCTGTTGCCATTGTGAGACTTGAGTGCACAGAGGTTAGATTGGGGATTTCCCAGGACCACCTGAAGCACAGAGAATAGCCTGCCCCCCCCACCCCCCAACTGGAATTGCTGAGGGAGTGTCCAAGTGGATTCTTTGGAGAACCTTCAGAACAGAAAGAAGTGGAAACACTAAAGAAATCACAAGATAAAATGAAAAAGGAAATCAAACACTTATCCAATCAAGAGGAAAGGAACGGAAAAAGCCTCAGAAGTAGAATGGAGGAGGCAGAACAAAGAATATCAGACCTGGAAGATAACACAGAACAACTAAAAAGCTCAAGGAAAGATTATGAAAAATTTAAAAATACACAAAAGTGGAACAATTAGGAAGTGTGGGACAGTATAAAAAGATCAAACCTCTTCATCATAGGAATAGAGGAAGGAAAAGAATCCCAAGAGAATGGTATTGATCAGATCTTCAACAGAATAATAGATGAAAATTTCCCCAAACTAAAAAAAGACAAACCAATACAAATACAAGAAGCACATAAAACTCCAAACAGACAAGATCAGAAAAGAAACTCCCCATGCCATATCATAGTTAAAATGCTAGACACCCAAAACAAAGACAAAATTCTGAAAGCCACAAGAGAAAAACAACAAATTACATATAAGGGGAAACCCATCAGAATTGCAACTGACTTCTCAGTGCAAAGTATGAAAGCAAGAAGAACAGAAGGTGGAGCAAAGCATTCCCAGTGTTAAAGGACTATAGATGCCAACCCAGGTTACTATATTCAGCAAAAATGTTGATTACAGGGGCTGGAGAGATGGCCTAGCAGTTAAGAGCACCGACTGCTCTTGTAGAAGACCCAGGTTCGATCCCCAGCACCCACATGGTGGCTGAGAACTGTCTTTAACTCCAGTTCCAGGGGAATCTGACACCCTCTTCTGACCTTCTGCAGCTTTGCTTGACATAGGTGCGCAAACCTACATGCAGACAGTACATTCATACACATAAAAATACATAAAATTAAAAAAAATTAAAAAATGTAGATTATAGCTGAAGGAGGAGAAAAATCTTCCACGACATAAAGAAGATGCTAGAATACACGTATGGAAAACCAACCCTTCAGAGAATACTGAAGCAATTCAAAGGACAGAAGAAAGGAGCAATTTTCCCTAGGCATCTTATTAATTAATAAGATTAATAAAATTAATAAAAAGCATAACTGCAGAAGTAGAAACCTATACCAAAAATGCAAATGGATAAGGTGAAAGGAAGCAACACACATCTTTCAGTTATAACCTTAAATATTAATGGACTAAACTCCCCAATCAAGAGACATAGACTGGGAGATTGGATTAGGAAACAGAACCCATCTATATGCTATCTACAAGAAATGCATCTTACCCTCCAGGATAGGTACCAACTTAAAGTGAAAGGATGGAAAAAATACTTCAGGTAAATGGTACCAAAAAGAAAGCAGGTGTTGCTATTTTAATACAGACAAAATAGACTTCAAAGTAAAAGAAATCAGAAGAGACAAAGAAAGCCATTACATCTTTATCAAAGGAACATTTGACCATGATGATTTCACAATCATGAATATATATACACTAAACTCTGGTGCACCAAACTTTATAAAGACAATTCTCCAGGACCTCAAGGCAAGGATTAACCTCGGCACACTCATAGTAGGGGACTTCGATACCCCACTGAGCCTTTTGGACAGGTCCACTGGACAAAGAATAACAGAGACACAACTGAACTGAAAGATATGATACACCAAATGGACCTCACAGACATCTACAGACATTCCACCCTAATACCAGAGAATACACTTTCTACTCAGTACCCCATAGAACATTTTCCAAAATCAACCACATACTGGGACACAGAAAAAAACTCAACAAATACAAAAAGATTGAAATAATTTCATGCATTCTATCAGACCACAGTGCAATAAAGCTCAATATCAACACCAGGATAAGCCCTACTATCTACACAACACATGGAGACTAAACAATACCCTCCTGAATAATGAATGGGTCAAGGAAGAAATAAAGAAAGAAATAAAAGCATTTCTAGAACTGAATGAAAATGATAATACAACACAATAAATGGTATACTTTAAAAGCAGTCCTAAGAGGGAAATTTATAGCTCTGGGTGCCTACATTAGAAAAACAGAAAGAGCACAAGTGAACAATCTAACACTAACACTGTAGCTAAAAAACACTTGAGAGACAACAACAAATGAACCCTAAACACAACAGACAGGAAGAAATAGCAGAAATCAATGAAATAGAAACAAAGAAAATAATACAAAAAAAAAATCAATGAATCCAAAAGTTGGTTCTTTGGGAGAATAAACAAGATAGAAAGACCTTTAGCCCAGTTAACCAAAAGAAAGAAAGAGCAACTCCAAATCAATAGAATCCATGATGAAAGGGGAAATACCACAACAGACAATGAAAATATCCAGACAATCATATGGGAATACTTCAAAAACTTATACTCTACTAGGTTTGAAAACCTAGGAGAAATGGATGAATATCTGAAATCCTGGGAATCACCAAAGCTTAATGAAGAAGAGATCGGCAGCTTAAACAGACCCATAGTATACGAAGAAATTGAAGATGTAGTAAGAAACCTCCCAACTAAAAAAAGCCCAGGGCCAGATGGTTTCACAGCAGAATTCTATAAAACATCTCAAAAAGACTTAGAACCATTATTACTCAAATTGTTCAGAAGGATACAAGCAGAGGGACATCTCCCAAATTGCTTCTATGAAGCCAGCATCGCTCTAATACCAAAACCAGGCAAAGATACAACCAAAAAAGAGAACTATAGACCCATCTCATTAATGAACACAGATGCAAAAATTCTCAGCAAAATACTTGCAAACTGTATACAGACCCACATCAGGAAGATCATCCATCATGACCAAGTTGGATTCATAACAGAGATGCAGGGATGGTTCAACATACGAAAATCAATAAATACCATAAAACACATAAATGGACTGAAAGACAAAACCCACACAATCATCTCAATTGATGCATAAAAAGCTTTTGACAAAATCTAGCATCCCTTCATGCTTAAAGTCCTAGAAGGAATTGGATTTGAGGGATCATTCTTCAATGTAATCAAACCATATATAGGAAACCCACTGCCAGCATCATCCTAAATGAAGAAAAGACAGAAGCATTCCCCTTAAATGTAGGAACTAGGCAAGGCTGCCCCCTGTCACTGCTCCTCTTCAATATAGTGCTTGAAACACTTGCTAGGGCAATAAGGCAGGAAAAGGAAATTAAAGGAGTACTAATTGGAAAAGAGGAAGTCAAGTTATCCCTTTTTGTTGATGATATGATTGTTTACCTAAGGGATGCTAAAAACTCCACCAGAAAACTCCTAGAAACGATTAAGAGTTTCAGTAAATTGCAGGATACAAAATTAACCTAGAAAAATCAGTAGCCTTTCTTTACACCAACAACAAACAACTGAAGAAGGAATATAAGGAGACCTTACCACTCACAATAGCATCAAAAACAATACAATACCTGGCAACAAACCTAACCAAAGACACCAAAGACCTCTACAACAAAAATTTTAAACCCCTGAAGGAGGAGATGAAGAAGACATCTGAAGATGGAAAGACCTCCCATGCTCATGGATTGGAAAAATTAATATAGTAAAAATGTCCATTCTACCCAAATTAATATACAGATTCAACAAAATCCCACTTAAAATCCCCAAGAGTTTCTTCACAGGCTTGGAAAAAAAAATCCTTAATTTCATATGGAAAAACAAAAGACCCCGAATAGCCAAAGCAACCCTGAGTGAAAAGAGCAATACAGGGGGGATGGGGGGATCTCTATACCAGACTTCAAACTATGCTACCAGGCTATAGTCATAAAAACAGCTCGGTACTGGCACAAAAACAGACCTGTTGACCAATGGAACAAAACTGAAGATCCAAACTTGAGCACATACAATTTCAGCCACCTCGTTATTTGACAAGGGGTCCAAGAAGACACAATGGAGGAAAGAGAGCATCTTCAGCAAGTGGTGTTGGCAAAACTGGATCACCACTTATAGAAGAATGAAGTTAAATCCCTACCTTTTGCCCTGTACAAAAGTCAACTCCAGATGGATCAAAGACCTCAAGGTGAAACCCAAAACTCTGAAGGTGATAGAAAAAAAAGTTGGCAGCAGCCTATAAGACATAGGCATAGGAAAAGACTTCTTAAATCAGATAGCAGCTGTGCAAGACATAAGATCGACAATTGACAAATGGGACCTCATTAAACTCAAAAGCTTCTGTATATCAAAAGAAACAATCAAGCAAGTGAAGAGAAATCCCACAGAGTGGGAGGAAATCTTCACTGCAGACACATCTGACAAAGCATTGATTTTCAGAACATATAAACTACTCAAAAAACAAAGAAGAAAGAAAACAAATGACTCACTCAATAGAAGGATCAAAGAGTTGAACAGAGACTTCACAAGTGAGAAATTAGAGATGGATAAGAAACATCTTAAAAAGTGTTCAGTGTCACTAATAATTAGGCAAATGCAGATTAAAACCACTTTAACATATCATCTCACTCTGATAAGACTGTCTAGGATCAAGAAAACAAATGATACCAAGTACTGGAGAGGTTCTGGGGAAAGGGAACACTCATCCACTGCTGGTGGGAATGTAAACTCATACAGCCACTATGAAAAGCAGTGTGGAGTACCCTTGGAAGACTCAAAATGAGCTTGCCACCTGACCCAATTATATCACTCCTGGGTATATACCCACAAGACTCATCTTACAGCAGTGATACATACACAGCCATGTTTATTGCAGCTCTCTTCACAATGGCGAAGAGCTGGAACCAACCCAAGTGCCCCTCAACTGATGAGTGGATAGAGAAAATGTGGTATACCTACAAAATGGAGTTCCAAGCAGTGGTAAAGAAAAGACCAAAAAAAAAAAAAAGAAAGATGACATCAGGAACTTTGCAGGTAAATGGATGGAGCTAGAAGATATCATGTTAAGTGAAGTAACACAGTCCCAGAAAAACAAATGACAAATGGTATCCCTCATCTGTGGATGCTAGTGCCGATTACCTAGTTGTAAGGCAAACTGAGCAACGTCAATGTGATCTGAAAACAACTGTGCTCTTATGTTGTGAATCACTGAACAGGTTCTAGAACTAAGCTACCATTTATTTTCAGAGTTAGGAAGTTTTGGTATATAGATGAAGTATATGTATGTATACTTTAGAGTAATATAAGATCAAAGGAATGCAGAAAAAGCTGGTTTGTCATGACATTGTGTCTAACCACAGTGTTTATTTTGTTGGAGTGCTTATTAGTATTTCTTATACAAGGCTGATGATATGATTGTTTACTTAAGGGATGCTAAACACTGCACCAGAAAACTGCTAGAAATGATTAAGAGCTTCAGTAAAGTGACAGGATACAAAATTAACCTAGAAAAATCAGTAGTCTTTCCTTACATCAACAACAAGCAACTGGAGAGGGAATATAAGGAGAACTTCCTACTCACAATAGCCTCAGAAAAAATAAAATACCTAGGAACAAACCTAACCAAAGACACCAAAGATCTCTACAAAAAAAATTAAATCCCTGAAGAAAGAGATCAAAGGTGATATCAAAAGATGGAAAAACCTTCCATGCTTATGGATTGGAAAAATTAATGTAGTAAAAATATCTATTCTACCCACATCAATATATAGATTCAGTGCAATCCCAATTAAAATCCCCATGAGTTTCTTCATAGACTTAGAAAAAAAATCCTTAAATTCATATGGAAAAACAAATGGTTGCTAAAGGAACCCTGAGTGAAAAGTACAATACATATAGGGCTATGGTCATAAAGACAGCCTGGTACTGGCACAAAAACAGACCCATTGAGCAATGGAACAAAATTGAAGATCCAAACTTGAGTTCATGCAATTTCAGCCACCTCATATTTGACAAAATGGCCAACAAGACTCATGTGGTATTTGTCTTTCAGTCCATATTATCTTCAGCAAATCTTGCTGGCAAAACTGAATCACCATTTGTAAAAGAATGATATTTAAAACCCTACCTCCCACTCTGTACAAAAATCAATTCCAAATGGATGAAAGACCTCAACATGAAACCCAAAACTTTGAAGTTGATGGAGGAAAATGTTGGCAGCAACCTACAAGACATAGGCATAAGAAAAGACTTTCTAAATCAAACAGCAGCCACACAGGAAATAAGGACAATTGACAAGTGGGACCTCATTAAACTCAAAAGCTTCTGTACAGCAAAAGAAACAATCAATGAAGTGAAGAGAAAACCCACACAGTAGGAGGAAGCCTTCACCAGTGATACATCTGACAGAGTATTATCATCCAGAATATATAAACTACTCAAAAAACAAAGGAGTAAGAAAACAAATGACCCACTCAAAAGATGGAGTAAAGAGCTGAACAGAGACTTCACTAGTGAGGAAATAAAGATGGCTGAGAAACATCTTAAAAAGTGTTCCACATCATTAATAATTAAGGAAATGCAAATTAAAACCACTCTAAGATATCATCTCACTCTGATAAGACAGGCTAAGATCAGGAAAACAAAAGACACCAAATGCTGGAGAGGTTGTGGGGAAAGGGGAACACTCATCCACTGCTGGTGGGAATGTAAACTCGTACACCTACTATGGAAAGTAGTGTGGAGAACCTTCAAAAGACTCAAAATGAGCCTACCACCTGACCCAGTCATACCACTCCTGAGTATATACCCACCAGACTCATCCTACTGCAAAGATACATGCACATCTATGTTTATTTCAGCTCTCTTCACAATAACGAAGAGCTGGAACCAACCCAAATGCCCATCAACTGACAAGTGGACAATGAAAATGTGGTACATCTACACAATGCAGTTCTATGCAGTGGTAAAGAAAGATGACATCATTTCTCAATTCAATTTAGACTCATTTCCCTTAAGTTTAATAATAATAAAAACATATTTAAAAAAAGAAAGATGACTTCATGAACTTTGCACATAAATAGATGGAACTCGAAGCCATTATGCGAAGTGAAGTAACACAGTCCCAGAAAAACAAATAACAAATGATATCCCTGATTTGTGGATGCTAGCACCAAATGCCTAGTTGAAAGGCAAGCTGAGCAATGTTAATGTTATATTTCTTTTTATCTGAAAGCAACTGTGCTGTTATAATGTGAATCACTTAATCAGCTCTAGAATTAACTTACCACTTTTTTCAGACTTTGTAATTGCAGTATATGTGTGGTAGGTATGTATTCATATTTTAGAGTAATATAAAATTAAAGGGAAAAATGTGAGTTCCTAAACTCACATTTTGGAATTAACATACAGTTTATTTTCAGAGGTCATGATTTGGGTATATATGTGATGTTTATCTGGGCATATTTTGGAGCAATACAAGTAGGAGGGAACAACAACATAAGGACTGGGTCAAAGAACTGACCGAAACAGTTAATTTCTGCCCCAAACAATAGTACTCTGCAGAGAAAAACTTTAAAAAGACAGAAAAGATGCAAGACATGTATGGTAGAATGCATGACTGGGGTGGGGTCGGGGACATGGAAAGGGGAATGTGTCTAAATTGGACTGAGAAATGATGTATGAAATACACAAAATATCCATAAAATATTTGATATAAAAATAGAATAGCTTGTTATTATCTAAAGATGTTTTTGCAAGCCTCATGTCAACCACCAAGAAAAAATCCATAATTGACAAATGAAAACTAATAGACCAGAAATCAAAACACAAAGCTGAGGCATAGGATCAGCTAAGTATCCACGGGGTGAATGGATAAACAAAATGTGCAATACCTGATGGAGTACTAGTCAGCTTTGGGGAAATATAAAACTCCATCATTTGCAGCAATGTGGTAGCAGAACTGCCTCCGGTGGGCCATCTTCAGAATGGCCCAACCCACAATCTTAGCAGTGTTTCCTCTTTTAATGAAATTAAGGAAAAATACAACAAATGTTTGGGAATGAAGTCTGTTTCTTTTTCAGAGAGTAATTTCAGGCCACAGACGTAAACAGCAAATCCAACTTTGTAATGTATGAAATCTTCTAACATGGCAAATGAATTTTCACCCTGGCCTTCTTGGTTTAAAATAACCATTGAATTAAATGGTGTGGTGTCTTTGCCTTCAACTTCTGTTGCAAAAAGCGCATATTGCAGTTCAGAGGAAGCTATTATTTTGAAGAACCGATAAGAGGAAGAGGCAAAAAATGTCATTAAATGTCCGAAATGTCAAATCCTTATATAATAGAAGAAAAATAAGGGAAAAGGAATTCCAAGAGAAAGGAAGGACCTTGAGAGAGAAGCAAAGAAACCCTGAATTCACGTGTACACTCATCCTACAACATCTGGAGATGATCGCATCCAGCCATGTGGATTCATCTTTTGATTTACATAGTACCTTATAAGTCCCAGAAGGAGTATGTTCCATAAACGTATAGCCTAAATAAGCAATCCATGTTACTCTAACAAATATTTCTTATCCTGTAGCCATATTTGAATTTTACTTAAAGAACTATTAGATCCTTTAAAGAATATATATTCCTAAAATTAAAAAAGGGATGACTGATAAAAAGAAAGGCTAAGAGAAACTGGCAAAGGGTAGCAAATTGCTCAGGCTTTGCAGTGAGAGAGTGCTGGACCTTCGGGCTTGAAGGCGCAATGTGGTGAGAACCACAGTTCTGGAGGAGACACTAGCAGGACTTGGAATTTATTTGAGAAATGAATCTGCTGCCAGCTTGCAGGCAGGGAACTGGGGGTGGACTGGCTGGTCTCCTGCAGTGTCACCAGGGACTGGGCAGAGAGGGCAAGGAAGGCTTGTGGGTTCAGAGAGGATTCCCAGCACAGAGAATGGGATGACGACATGTGCAAGGTGAGTTTGGAGGGATAAATGGAGTGTATCCGGCCCAGCTCCTTCAACGTTCTCAAGTAATTGCAACAATAAGTGAAATATTTTTTAAAAAACATCTCTGGGTTACTTTGATGATTAGCCGTTAGGAAGGATCAAATATGAAGGGATTTGAGTTACATTTTTTTTGGTCTTTTTGAGACAGGGTCTTCCTGTAGCCTCAGCTGTCCTGGAACTCACTATATAGACCAGGGTCACCTTCCACTCACAGAGATCCTCTGCCTCTGCCTGCAGAGTGCTGGGATTAAAGGCATGAGCCACCACACCTGGCTTTTGAGTTACATTTTAATATTTTATTTTATTTTTATTTTATGTGTACAGATGAATGTATTGTCTGCATGTGTTTAAGTGTACCCATGTCACGCAAAGCCTGAGAATGTGAGAAGAGGGACTGGAGTTACAGATACTTGTTAACCATCATGTAGGTTCTGGGAATTGAACCTGGGTCCTCTGCAAGAGCAGCCAGTGCCCTTAACCACTGATCCATCTCTCCATCTCCCTGAGCTATATTTTATTTATTTATTTATTTATTTTTCTTTTTTTTTTTGTGTGTGTGTATTTTTATTTTTTGAGACAGGGTCTCCCTGTAGCCCCAGCTGTCCTGGAACTCACTCTGTAGACCGCTGGCCTTGAACTCACAAAGATCCACCTGCCTCCGCCTCCTAAGTGCTAAAATTAAAAGGCATGCGCCATCACCCCCGGCTAAATTATATTTTTAAAGAGCTTAAGATATTGAAAAGAATTACCTCCTTCATTTTAATACCTGCCCTAGCCTTTTCAGTATATGTAATCAACCATTTACAGAAATATTGCTAAGCAATGGTAGACACCTGCTTGGGGCTAAAGAATATCAAAAGCACCCTAATATTTCATTCTTGGCTCTGACTTTTTCTTATTGGATGCCCTTGGGCAAGTTACTTAGCCTCTCTGAGCTTCTGTTTACTCATCTGCAAAATAGATGTGATAATATGTACTTCCTAGAATGGCTGTGTAGCTCTGAGAATTAAATGAAAGAGGCAGGCGAAAGGCACCTGGTAGACACTCAATATGCTTTGATTGGATTTGAATCACAAATTCCAAATTACTGGCTTCAAAATTCATGAGGTAAGGCCACAAGTTAGAATTAAGAGTGAATTTTTAAAATGGGAACAAAACCTGTGTTTAGACTGCTAATGTCATCTATCACTCAATCAACAATTATGATAATATGATCAGCAAATGTTCTCTATTGATGGATTTTTCACCATGTTTTGATTACAAATGTGAAATCTTACCAGGATTCAGCGCATATTAGGAATTCAATGATTTTCTTAATTATCCGATAACCTGCTTTAAAGAAAGAGAAAAAAAAAAAAAGAAAAAAAGAATTCGAGTCCTTTGGTACAAGTTATTGGCTATATCAAGAATTTGAACTTCGCCCCTTCAGTCGAAGATGAGCATGGCCTGTGAACACCAGCGATAAGGCCGCTGAGGTGCATCTTTTTTTGCAGCCCCTTACAAACAGGTTGCTATGGTAACATCAACACTCACAAACTCGTAATAGTGACAGCTGTTGGTGTGGAAGAAAAATAAATATTCCAGGTAGAGCTTTGATTCAGAAATACTTTCATTTCTACAGGATTACCTCACTTTTCTTCTTAGTTGGAGGCTCACATTTGATGATTATAAATATTTATCAATTTTAGCAATCTTTGTTTCTATTAATTATCTTCTTATTGGCATACTTTTCAAGAACAAGCCAGCTGTACACCCTAATAGGCAGGTGTACTTTATATGTAGGAAATACCCTGCTGTATCGTTCCTATGACAGAAGATCCTAGAACCATATTAGTTCCCCTTTCAAAGAAATGTTAAGATCTCCAAGCATTTTCTACCATTAGACATCGTTTAAACAAAAAATAAGACAAGGGATTATCAGAGTGTTTAATATTTTCAGAAGCAGAACCCTTCCTCCTTAACATCATGTAAATATAGACCTGTAATTTATATGACTATAAACATCAGCAAAGCAGGTTCCTTGTTAGTACTGTTTGCTGCCATTTCTCGAAGTTTGGAACAGTGGTTGCCATAGTGTAGATATAGTATAGGTTGGTGATTTGGAGGACATGGGTCACAAACATTTTATTTAAAAGAACAGGTAGGGCTGGTGTAGCTTTGTCATAGGGGGCTTGTCTAGCATGTAGGAGGGCCTGGGTTCATTAAGGAGAAAGAAAAAAAGAAAGAAAAAGATCCAGGCAGTATGTAAATGAGTGAAGAACCTGCCTTGAATATTGGTATTCATTATAGTTTCTGACTGCAGTAAATAGACAAATTCTTGTTTAAAGCTAAAAACAAGTATCTTTTTTTTTTTTTTAATTTATTTCTGTATGTGTATCAATGTACTGTCTGCATGCAGGTTTGTGCACCCGTGTCGTGCAATGCCGTGGAGGTCAGAAGAGGGTCTCTGATTCCCCCTGGAACTGGAGTTCTCCTGGAATTGGAGTCTCAGACGGCTCTCTGCCGCCTGGGTGCTGGGGATCGAGCCCGGGTCTTCTGTAAGAGCGGTCGGCGCTCTTAACCGCTAGGCCATCTCTCCAGCCCAAAACAAGTATCTTTAAAATGAATAACATTTTACTTTCTTTAAAGGTAGTCAGACAAGCTGGCAAACACCAAATGTGAAATCACAGTCTTGGATGAGAGTTAAAATCATCTATGTGCATCATTTTTATTTAACTCTGGGTGTCTAGTATTAAGAAGAATCTAAAAATGGTTTTAAGGGAGTCGGAGAGGTGACTCAGTGAATAAAGTACTTGCTCTTGCTGATTCTGCTTGGGGATCCTGAGTTCAGACCCCTAGTGCCTTTGTAAAAAGCTGGGCATGGGCCGGGCGTGGTGGCACACGCCTTTAATCCTAGCACTTGGGAGGCAGAGGCAGGCGGATCTTTGTGAGTTCAAGGCCAGTCTGGTCTACAGAGTGAATTCCACGACAGCTGGGGCTACAGGGAGACCCTGTCTTGAAATGCATGTCTGAAATCCCAGTGCTGAGAAGCAGAGATAGGGAGATACCAGGGACTCGCTGACTAGCAGGCCAGAGCAAGCATTGAGCTCCAAGTTCAGGGGGGACCCCTGTGTCAAAGAGGAAGGTAGAGAATGATAGAAGTTGCCACCCAGTGTTGACCTCTGACTTCTATCCACACAGACATGTGGATGCATACATACATACAGAGGCATGCATTCCTTCCCCACATTCACTGATTTTAAATTGTGATGGGATGATAACAAAACATAAGTAGGAAACATACTATGATGAACCTCCTTCATTACTTTGTATGCTAACCTAAAATTAATGGGCTGGGTGTGGTGGTGCTCACCTTTAATCCTAGCACTCAGGAAGTAGAGGCAGGTGGATCTTTGTGAGTTCAAGGCCAGCCTGGTCTGCAGAGTGAGTTCCAGGACAGCTGGGGCTACAGGGAGACCCTGTTTTGTAAAGAATGCAAAATAAACAAAGCTGTGATGGAGGTGGGGATGTGGCTCAGGACAGAACCCTTGTCTAGCATGTTTGAGGTCCTTCATATCACCCCCAGCCCTGCTAGTCAGACAGATAGACAGATAGTGGCACTGCTGTTAGTCATCTTTTCCTCCAACCCCGGAGACTCTTCAAGCTGGGAACCCAAAGGAATTGCAATCTTAGATTCTATAGAAGCGACTTTGGGTGACTCCACAAATTAATTGATTAGATGTAACTTTGGCATGTGATATATTTGTTGTGTATATATAGTCTTTAACATTTATTTAATATATATATATATGTATATATGTTTATACATATGTACATGAAATACAAGTCAGCTTTGTATGGATTCTCTCTAGATGCCTTACAAATGTCTGTATGTATCTGTGTACAGATGTGCTTATAAACTCACACACAGTTATATGTAGATTCTCTGGATGCCTTCAGAGTCCTTGTATGTACCCCTCTTGTTCGGTAGAAAGCTGTGGTGTGTGTTACTATCACTCTTCTCTTGCTCCCTCAATGTGCTCTCCATACAATACTCGAGTAATCTCAAGATATTCACCAGCTCCTACCACCACCTTGCAAGAATGTCAAATCTGGGCTCTTAACTGTACCCCATAGGGCCTGCCCAGGCCGGTATCTGCCCCATTCTCAGCTTCACCTTGCCTCTCTCCTTGCCATGCCTGTGCTTCAGCTCCCACTAGGCTCATGAAACAGTTGAGATTTCCTTCTGGTATCTCAGCATTTCTTACTCCTTCCCTCCTTGGTTATACTCTTTTTGCCTGAGTCCCTTCCAGAGTCCTGCCCTCTTGGCTCCTCAGCCTGACAGTCCTGCCACCTAAATTAGTGCCCTGTATACCTTCAGTTGTATTTGTACAGTAGACACCTCCAGACAGGCCCAGCTATGTTACTGGCAGGCTCCAGTGCAAAACGAAAATGGAGGTTCCCTTGTGCAAAAAGTTATTCATAATTTTAAGACAGCGGCAGACCATTAGGTCACATAGCCCTGCCTCCAGGCACTTTACGACGCCTCTCTAGACTCAGATTCCTCCTGTGGAAGATGGTAGTTTGGAAGTGGCCCCTTACAGCATGCTTATGGTCCAAAAGAGAGCTCCTATGAGCCAAGGTTTTGTAACAGTGCTCTGCTCACAGATCTTACTTTGCACACGACAGTGTCTGGAGCACCAATTTTCTAGCATTCTCCTGCTCTGAATAACCTCCCTAGTAACTCTCCCAAGTGACTAACCCAACTGTATCAAATGGGATGAGGATGTGGGTGTTGCTTGCAAATTATTTTGACACATTCAAGGTATGGACCGACAGCGTATTTGGCTTGCTGAAAGGAACGTGTCAAACAGAGTTAGCTGTTATGAAAACTCCTTTGACAAGAGCTAAATCATGTCACCGTTCTGAGCCCACCACTGACACTGGAATGATAAATAATACCTGCCACCCACCCTTCTGACAAGAGCAAGGCGAGCCTGAATTGGATTAGGAAGAAGCCAGTCGGATGCTTTGATTTTCTTGGAGAGAGGGGATCTGTAGGCGCTGCTTGCTGGAATCTGTGCATATTGTCAGTCACCCTGTTTACTTAGTCTGTGTGGCTCCGGTTACCATACGCATTGTGTAACAAATCAATTGCACCTTGAATGGAAACTCTTCACAGACGCTCACATTTTGATTTATTTTCGTGGTGGAGCCGGCAATTCAAGTTAGCTTAGAAAGGCAAGGAGGAAGGGCAGCTTGCCATTTACATTTATAGTGTGGTCCCCAGAGTGCTATGAAACCCTGTGGACGGTGGGAGGCAGCCTGCCTCCCAGGTAGCAGGAGGCTCAGTGCATCGGCTGTGGAGACACTGCCTGGCGAAGGTCCAGACACTGGTTTTATCAGTAGTTTCTGTTTGGCTATGAAAGCTAAGATGAAGTAGAGAAAAAATGGCTCTGAAACATGTATTATATATAAGAATCTTCACTTATTGAGCATGCTGCTGGTTTTGTTGTTGTTGTTGTTGTTGTTGTTGTTGTTGGGATCCTAGCTAATACATGGAAGTAATCAGAGTAGCTGCATACTGTGGCTGGTGCAGGGTTAAGTGAGTTTATAGATCTATAAAATGTTTAGGATATAATTAAGACTTGGGTCAAACAATTTGCCCAAGGTTACACTGTATTATCAACCAATGAGAATGAAACATGTATTTTATCCCACCCATCAAAGGTTTCAATTAGAAAGCCCCAGGGCTCTGGGAAAATTGGTTCCATCTCTCGGGTTAGCCAATCAGCACATTCTATGCCTGTTCCCATCATAATTGGCAGAGGGGTAGGCTCAGGACTTTGTCTAGTCTGGTTACTGTGGCCTTAGGGAGTTTTACTGGCAGTTGTATAGTACAGATGCATTGATGTGCTGAGCCCTGCAGTTGGCTTGACTGGAAGAGTACTTTTATCCTGACCTTTCAGCTCGACATTGCGTGGTGATGATCACTGTGGACTCAATCTTGTTGGTCTTACTGTTGTTTCAAAATTCTCTGAAGACTGCACCTCTCCTCATTGGCTTCCCACCTTACTTGATAGGGTCTTAGACTGATGTTCTGTGTTCTGGATGGTAAGACGGGCCTACAAGTGATTGTTCTGGGAAGCCATTTGGGCTTCTCTACTCAGTGGTAAGGAAAGGGAAACTTATGAAATTTGCAGGCAAATGGATGGCATTAGAAACTGTTATGCTAAATGAAATAACACAGACTCAGGAAAACAATTGATGAATTTTCTCTCATCTGTGGATCTGAGCTCCAGATCCTTAGATACCTCGAACCGCTCATTAGAAAAGCTTCTTGTAACAGATGGAGACTATTACAAATTTCCACAACTGGTCAAAAGCAGAGAATTAATGTCTGTGGGAAACCCAGCCCTGAGTGACACATCTACAATGCAACCTGTAGACACAAGGCTCAGGGAACACAGCAGAACAGGAGGCAGAAAGAATAGTAATGCATCTCTCACCTCTCACCAGGGAAGCCTTTTCATGCAGCCGATGAGGATTAACCCAGAAAACCACAATTGGGCCAAAGTCCAGAGAATAGGAGACTACAGAGTACATGGCTCTAGATAGGACACCTATATCAAACCTCTGCCACCCAAGGCTCAGAGACCATTACAGACGAGGGGGCTGAAAGAATGTAAGAGCCAGGGGTGGTAGAAGACTACAAGGAAACAGTTTTCCAGTCATATGGGAAGTTCCTCAAATGAACTCACAGTAAGAGTGACAGAATATGTAAATCCAGTACAAGCTCAAACCGGGCAAACCCAGCCTCAAAAGCAGGAGGTGGGGGGTGGATAAGAAGCCCCAAGCTTAGCTGAGGAGCCGTTGGCAACCAATGAGTCCTGGGAGAGGCAGAGTTGGTTTTCATTAAGGGGGTGACCAGGCTCTAGTGGATGGACTTACACCAAGGCACATTGGGGACACAGACTTGCACAATAGGCCTTAATATACAGAACAGAATGCATGAAAACTGGTGTGTGTGTAGGGGGGGGGTGGGGCGGGTATGGAGAAGACAGACAGACAAAGGGTCCTAAATATGATCGAGATGTACTATATGAAATTTGCAAAAAAAATAACAAAATAAATAAACAGATAGGGTGGCACAGCGGCCGGAGAAACAGTGTGGACAAAACTGAAACCTTGTTCAAACCACATCCAAAGCCATCCCTACCAATGGGCCTTGTCAAATATGCAATCAATTTTTTTTTATTTATTGAGTTTTTTTTTTCCTCTCAAAAAGTCCCCACCGAAATCACCCTGACTGGTACGCCTGGGTGGCATTTCGATTTGGAGCCAAGTCTTTCTGGCTCTAGAGACTGACATTTTCATCTGCTCATTTTCCTCATCATTTGACTTTTACAGATCAAACCACACCTCATTTTCCTTCAGACGAGGTTTCTTCATGATGCACTTTAGGATAGGAGTCTCAGGAAGGAAGCCAGGCTTGTGCTGGGATCTGACTTGGTCCTCTTGCTGACTTTGAGCAAGTCAATGCACAAACCTCTGCTTTCAATCTATGTGGGAGGAAGTTGGGGGAGAGGCATCATTTCTACCTCTAACGTTTTGAGAGCATCCACACGTACGATGGAAACCAGTCTGAACTGGAACAGCCCCTTCAGTCAGAGACCATTGTAGGGTCGTGCCCGTTAGTAGAAATTATGGCTGAATCCTGCTTATCAGAATAGAGATAAGGTGTCATTTTGTCTACCTCATATTAATGTCCTTTACTTCAAGTTTCCTGAAATAGCATTGCTCCACATTTTGCCAGTTCAGCTCAAGCTGTCTAATTACATTGCTGGGTCCTCTCTCATTTTAAAATGTCAAGTGTTGTCATGATGGAAGAAGAAGAAGAAGAAGAAGAAGAAGAAGAAGAAGAAGAAGAAGAAGAAGAAGAAGAAGAAGAAGAGAGAAGAAGGGAAGAGAAGAAGAAGAAGGGAAGAGAAGAAGGGAAGAGAAGAAGAAGAAAAGAAGGAGGAGGAGGAGGAGGAGGAGGAGGAGGAGGAGGAGGAGGAGGAGGAGGATAAGAACCACCTTGAGAATAAGAGCCGCTTTCATGGTTCTGAGGCAATCTGGCTTCATCTCAGCTTGTTCCTGGAAGGTTCTTCAGGTGCTTCTAAAGCAAGCTGTCTGCACCTATGCCTACAGTCTTTCCTTCTAACACCTGTCCTTCCTTTTGTGTTTTCCATCTTCATGTAAATGTCAACATTTACTCAGTTTGGCCAAACCTGAAAGCAAGGATCTGTCCCCTCCTGCTACTCAGTCCTATGGATGTCTTCATGTCTATTTTTATTATTTTATGTACATGTGTGTTTTGCCTGAATGTATGCAAATATGCCATGCACATGCAATGACCACAGAGGCCAGAAGATAGCATTGGACCCCCTGGAAATGGAGTTACAGTGATTGTTAGCCGCCATGTGGGTGCTGGAAACTGAACCCCAGTCCTCTGCAAGAGCAGCCATTGTTATTACCCACCACAGAGACATCTCTCCAGCCTCATCCTATGTTTTTTTAGTCCTTAAATTTCATCATCTAGATTTGCAATGACAAATGGGCACAAGCCGTGTGGCTTAAGGCAGTAAAAATGTATTTTGTCTCAGGTCAAGAATACAGAAGTCCAAAGCCAAGACATCTGTTCAGCTGGTTCCTTCTGGAGGCTCTGAGGGCCAGCTGTTCCTTGGTTCTCCTGAAGCTCTTTGTGGTTGCTGGGCATTCTTGGAGATCTTTGGCTTGTTGGTACCTTACTCATCTTTGCTCTCATATTTGCAGATCCTTCATCCATCTTTGTGTCTCTGTGTGTCCTTTTAGGTTTCTTATGAAGATAATCTCATTAAAATTTGAGTGTGCTTGTTAGACGGAACTGGACCCCAAGATGGAGTCACTGCTGACCAACAGCATGGAGGCCACAACCCGGCAGGCAACATTCTGCTAAACAGAGACTGAATCACCCTCATTTCTCAATAACCTCCTGGCTCCTGTTTTGAACAACACAACTGCAATTATCTATTGCAACCAATTTTCCATAGCAGCCAGCCAAAAAACTGAAAAACACCTAACCAGACCTGCCCCCTAGCTGAACACTCCTGCCTTACCAAGGACTTGTTACCGACTCACCTCCTCTTAACCACAAGGATCCTACAAAACCCAGTCTAATGTGAGACGAGCTGCTGCTGCTCTCTCTCTCTCCTTTGAGGACAGCTCAGCAGCCCATTTTTTTCTTATTAAATTTCTCCCTTTCTCACCTTAGAGTTGTCTCTCATGATCTTGGTCATTTTCCCAAACCCAACACCACGCAGATCTGGTATGATATATCCTTACCTTAATTCCACCCTCGAAGACTCTGTTTCTGAATAGCATTGAATTTTGAAGTTTGTTCTAGTTTGTCTTCAATTGCTGTGACAAAACACTCTGACCCACACCAACTTGGGGAGGAAAGGGTTTATTCAGCTTACATCTCCCGGGTCACAGTTCATCAGAAAGCCCGAGGCAGGAACTCAGGACAGGAACCTGGAGGCAGGAGCTGAAGCACAGGCATGGAGGAATGCTGTTTACTGGCTTGCTCCCCTGGCCCATGCCCAGCCTGCCCTCTTATATAGTACACAACAACCTGCCCAGGCTGGCACCACACATAGTGGACTGGGCCCTCCCACATTGCCCAACAATCAAGACAATACTCCACAGAGTGGCCACAGGCCAGTCCAATGGAGCCAATTCCCCAATTGAGGCTCCCTCAACCCAGGTGTGTCAAGTTGACACTAAAGCTATCCAGCACAAGGTTGTTTATAGACATTAATTTTGGGCAAGGGACACTACTCAATTTTTTTTTTACAAAGCTGTTCATCTCATGACCACATTCTAAATTCCAGCCCTTTGTAGAACAGACTCCTAATAGTGATCTCTCTGTCTCTACCATGGTCTTTCTCTTATCCCTAATTTTTTTTTTATGTGTATGAATTTTTTTTTTTTATGTGTACGAATGTACTGTCTTCATGTAGGTCTGTGCACCCATGTTGTGCAATGCTGTGGAGGTCAGAAGAGGGCGTCAGATTCTCCTGGAACTGGAGACGGTTCTCAGCGGCCATGTGGGTGCTGGGGATTGAACCTGGGTCCTCTGCAAGAGCAGTCGGCGCTCTTAACCGCTAGGCCATCTCTCCAGCCCCTCTTATCCCTAGTCTTTGCTTAAGTTTTAGGAGTTCCTAAATGCCAATCTGGTCAGTTCCTTGCTCTCCTTGTTAAACTGGGTCCACGTACTAGAGGAATGGTCTGTAAGCTGTGGTTGGGCCAGACTAGGTTCTCCAAGACTTGCTGGCGGGAAGAACAGCCGGCTGGCCCCGGTCCTTGTCCTCCCCTTCTTCCTAATCTCAGAGCTCTGATGGTTAAGAACAAAGGGGCCAGCTCCAACTCTATTTACCAGAATCCGTAGCAGTGGTTGCTTTTGTAAGAGACAAGTGGCATAGTTTTTGCCAATGAAAAATTAAAGACAAGATGCACTGGCCAGAGAGATGAGACTTGCCTGGTTCCTAACTTTTTGCTGTTTGCCTTTTGCCTTCCTTTTCTGTGAGAGGCTTAACAGAGCAGTAGGAGAAAGTCCAAGTCTCTGATGAAGCCATGCTGTGTAACCAGCCCTAAGCTGCATGCCCGAGGCACTATTGTTTTATTACAAAGCCAGAAACTTTGGGGGCTGGCTCAGTGGTTAAGAGTGCCAACTTCTCTCGCAGAGGACCCAGGTTCAATTCCCAGCACCCACATGGCGGCTAAGAACTGTCTTTAACTCCAGTTCCAGGGGAATCTGACACCCTCGTCTGACCTCCTCAGCATTGCATGACACGGGTGCACCAACCTACATGCAGACAGTATATTCATACACATAAAAAAAAAAGAAAACCGGAAACTTTTGTTTATACAACTCTTTTAGAGGACCTATCACATTCGAAGGTTTGGGAAGACAAATTTACCTTTCAGATCTTCTTCTACATTCTCAACTTTGTGTGCTAAATTCTGACCAAACTGAATCACTTCCTGCACCATAAAAACTGTGTTCTGTTTTTCACCTCTGGGCCTTTGTAGATGGATGATGTTTCCATTGGTCTGCCTTGCTCTTCCTTCCCTTCTGGCCAAGCTAACTTCTATTTATCTTTCAAACACCAATACTAACTTCTCCTGGAAGTTCCCCTAGCCTTCCCGGCTAGATTTAGTGTTTTTTTTTTTTTTTAATTTTATTTATTTTTGTATGTGTATGAGTGTACTGTCTGCATGTAGGTTTGTGCACCCGTGTCGTGCAATGCCGCGGAGGTCAGAAGAGGGTCTCATATTCCCCTGGAACTGGAGTTCTCCTGGAATTGGAGTTTCAGATGGTTCTCAGCCACCATGTGGGTGCTGGGGATCGAACCCGGGTCCTCTGTAAGAGCGGTCGGCGCTCTTAACCGCTAGGCCATCTCTCCAGCCCCAGATTTAGTGTTTTTATCACACCGTGTGCACCTCCAACCCAGTTCTTTATTATTTCATACCATAATACTCTTCTTTCTTCTTTTTTTCAAGTCCCAAAGGGAAGGAACCAAGGTTTTAGTTTTGTGCACTGTGCCTTGAACAACGTCAAGTCCATACTAGACACTGGATACATGCATAAATAAAGATGGAAAGATTGCATCCGAGACACATCACCAAGCACTTAGTTTATTGTGAAATTCTATAGAGGTCAATGCTCCACGGGCCACACTGTTTTGCATGTGATTACGAATACCATACATAAAATCTTGATATGATACTGCAGAACAGATTGATCTTCCGTTATTCAATTAACATCCATCCACTGACTGTTGTGCATTTTTTGAAGAACCAGCAGTTGAAAACATAATATTTTAGTTTCTATTTAATTGGACAAAAGGACAAATAAGTACTGTGAATTTTCAGATGAGATAGCTGAGCACACAGTCACACAGGGTGTGATACTAGAGTGAGTTAGTACAGGCGGCTGGGCTGAGTCTCAACAGCAGGACTAATGTGATCAAAGGATTAAAGATAGGGAAACATAGTGTCCAGTCTTGACAGATGCAATGGAAGAAGAGAGGAAACCTGGAAATGTCAGGTGGGTCACATCATGGAGATCTTTGAATGAAAAACCCTAGGAGAGTCTGTTGGTCTTATCTGGGTCATAGGTTACTCCAGATGGCTTCCCCACTTACAATGGAATGGTTAAACTTAATGAATTTTCCACTGATGGTTTAAAACTCTATATAGCCTGGTGTGGTGGCACACACCTTTAATCCTAGCACTTGGGAGGCAGAGGCAGGCTGATTTTTGTGAGTTCAAAGTCAACCTGGTCTACTAGGACAGCTGGGGTTACAGGGAGACCCTGTCTTGAAAAGACCCTCCCCAAAAAAAAACCAACCAAACAACAACAAAACCCTCTATGATGGTATAAAAGCAATGTCTGTCTGGCAGGAACAATACTTGGAGTTATGAATTTAAATTTTTCTCCTGGGTAGTGATACGTGATATGAATCCTATCATGAATCCTGGGCAGCAGGAACAAGTGTGGCTCCCAGGGAGCCACATACTATGAGGGTGTGTAAATGATACTCTGTAGTGTAGGGGGTGTGTGGCAACCATGATGTTCAGTAGGTTAGACATAGTAACTGTACTTGTGACTTAAGATCTTTTCAACTTATGATGGGTTGATTGGGGCATACTCTGTCACGCCTGAAGGAGCCTGGGTAGTTACCTCCCCGCTACCCGGTTTCTTTCTTTTTAGCCACACAACATTGAATTGCAGCTGGGCACTTTACACGGCCTTCTTTGCAGCTAGGTATGGAGCATGAACACATCCTGGTCAGTGAACCAGAAATAGAAAAGTCACGTAGACTTGGAGGCAGGGATTGGTGTGTTCTTTGCCTTTTCCTCCATCCATAGATGGGAGGAGGATGTATACTCAAAGATCAGACAATCATGTTGGACCTTGAGAGTGGCACTGTCCTCTAGGACACCAAGAACCTGGCTCCAGATGACATCACAGAGAGGCCAGAGAAGTTTTGAAATGACTTCCTACATGACACAGAAGCTTATTTTTTCCTTTCAGGCATTATTCATTGGGATCCCGGTTTCTTTTAGTGGCAGCTCATCTTAATTCATACATCATCTAGGAACAGAGCTATGAATACTGGGAGGAGCAAGATGAGTTTTCTCTGGGGGTATCTCTTAATCCTGGGCATGTTTCCCATGCCAGCCTGTCTTCTCTTTTCAAGGCTCTGAGCACATGGAGTTGGACCCCATGTCCCTAGGCATCCTCCCTCCTCTGCTGTCATTGTACAAGGTTCTTTTCTGTTTTAAGGTTCCCTTACAGCCCATTGCTATGGGGCTGGGGGCCAGGAAGTAGCAAGCAATGTGCATTAAGGGAGTGATAGTTACTTACTGATGCATAACAAACCGTCCCTGTATCTAGCAGCTTAACACAACAAACATTAACCATGGCCTCCCTTTCTGTGGCAGAGGAATCTGGGCAGGAGATCATTGGTGGCTTCCGGCTGAGTTGTCTTATGAGGTTGTGGTCATTCTGTCTCCATCTGGGGCTGTTGTCATTTCCAGGCTCATGTGGTGGACTGGAGAATCCATTGCTGGGCTCTCTGAGGTGGCTGTTGACAGGCCTCTGAAGATCTGCTAAGCTTCCTTGGGTGGTTACTTGCAGGCTTCAGTTGTTATAGCATATGGACCTCTCCATAGGCCACCTGAGTGTCCACATGATGTGACAGTGGTAAGCTGAAAAAGAGGGGAAAGGGACTAATTTGGAAGCTACTGTGTATTTATTATCTAATTTTGGAAATGGCATCCTATCATTTGTGCCATATGCTCTATGTTAGAAGCCACCAGTATGTCTGGGCTACACTCAAGGACAGGGTATTTCACAAGATATAGTTATAGGAGGGAGGATTGTTAGGGGCATCGTAGAAGGGGCCCATCATTTGTTATCCTGCTGCATGTTTTGATCATGGAGGTAATATCTCTTCAAACATTCTCACTCTGCTAGATGGGATCTTTTCTGAGTTGGTGACACAGTGGCATATTAATTCATGTACAGATATTCAGTGAGCACCTACTGGATACCAGTCATGTGCAATGGACTGGAGATAGATGAGTATGTAAAATAGCTGTGATTACAGTCTTGAAGAAAAGCTGGGCTTTAACAGTTGGTGAGAATTCACTGTTTTGCAGCTCCACTACCAAGAGGTCATCACACATTTCGTTGGTTCCTTAAGTCTTGGTTGCCTGTCTTTTCAGATCACCTGGATTCAAGGGAATGACCCTGGATCATTTTTCTACCTTGTTTCAGGAAAGGAGTGGGTAAGGGTTGACAGGAAGAGGACTTTCTGGAACAGGATTGGTTTCCAGCCCCAGCTTTATCTGCTACTAGTTACATACAGTTGTACATTCTGCTTATATAAACCATAATGTCCCGTCTATGAAATGGGAGTAGAACTTGTGTGTGATCTCAGTGTTGTAAGAGTTAAATGGGAAATGTGTGTGAAATACACAGTATAGAATCTGGTACTTGGAGACACTCGAATGATGCTAATGATTCAGAAACATGACTTAGTTATGAATTTTACTGTTACATGTTTGGGAGTAGAAATCAGTATAGGAAAGGAATTTTTCCAGGGATAATCCAGTCTATCAAATCAAGGCTAAGCTACCTTAAATCCTTTTGTACAGCTAGCAAGGCTGGGTATAAATAAATTAACTAATTAAGAAAAAAGGATCTGTGTTTGGACTTTGTGTAACTGTAATCCTTTTTGCAATTGGGAGATAATCTTTAGGTAAACAGAGAATGTAGAATACATCCAGACTAATAGCGTTTAGTCAAAATGGTCAAATATTTAGTGTACCCAATATGAGTGCTAGCTGGCCCCAGAGCTCTCGGGAAAAAAAAAAAAAAAGCCCTCCTTTGTGGCAAGTAGGATGGCTTCTAAATGTGCACCCAGTATTTCCAGTACTTCACGCTTAAATGTATTCTGAAATTTTCACACATGTATACATGCTGGGAATGCTGAACAGCAGTTTTAAAAACATGCTGTAAAAATGCCAATTTCCAGATGGATTTGTTTTGCTACAAAGTTAGTTAACACTTGATTCATGAAATCACAGGTAGAGAGGCAATATGGAGAGGGTACTTACACCCAAATAGGGCAAAACCTGGCAAGAAATGGATGGCCGAAAAGAAGTGAGAAAATGAAGCAAGCACTCAGAGGATCTCCTGAAGATATCTCATCAGAGATACAAGGAGGAAGGAAAGGCGGAAACCTGAAGCTAGCTGGAGGCTGTATGTTAACCCTTTCTCACACTAATGCCGTGGAAGAAAACTGTGATTGCTTTGCCTCTGAGACTGCCTGCTTTCTTACAGAATGGCTAAATATGGGCAGGAGGACAAAAGCTTTAAATCTCTTACAGCTCCCTTGCCTTCCTCTTTTCTTTTTTCAGTAAACTCTCTTGCACAAGGCACAGCCTAAGAACATCTGAAGGCAATGCGGGGACTCTTCTGTATGTAGACATGCTCTGGTTTAATCCTGAAAACATGTAGTGCTGTTGTCCTTTCTGGGTGCTTATAGACTGAGTTTCCATATAAGTTGCTGAGGAAGTGCTGCTGATGTAGAGAGTGGGTAGACTACACAGTTGGTCCAGGATGTGAACTTTGTGCTAATGTCCCCTCTACTGGCCTTGGAGATGAAATGTTTGTGAATGGCTGCTTTGCTATTCCATTTCCCTTGACTGTGAAGCAATGCCTTCCCTGAACTCAACATAGATGAGACACAAAACAAACAAGAAGAAAAAAAAATCTCTGCTCTTCTGGAGCTTTTCAGTGGGTACATCATTACTTTTCTCATGGATGAAATCAATTATCTAAAATAAAAAGGAATTCAAGGGAAGAATGGTTTATTTTGGCTCACAGCTTGAGGGGTTACAATTCATCATGGCCAGGAAGGGAAGGCAGCTGGCCACACTGAATCTATAGTCAGGAAGTGGAGAGAGATGCTACTGGTATTTAGTCCTCTTCCCTTTTTTATTCGGCTAAGCTCATTTAGAGTGGGTCATTCCACCTCACTCAACCCAATCTAGAAACTCCATCACAGACGTGGTAGTGATCTGTTCCTAGATTATTCTAGATCAAACAGACAATATTGCACTGGGGAAGATAGATAACAAAAAATAAATATGTAAACCATGTAAACAGTTCTTTAGGATCAATGTTTAGTAGTCAAAATTAATTGTTGGCTTTCATGTAACTTGATAGAAGTACTCTTTATAACATCTGTGCTTGTCTGCCATCCCAGAAAATGAGAATTCTTTACAACTGTATTCCTACCAACTCTTAGCATAATTCTGATTTTTCTGGATGTGTACATTTAATATGATTATGATGCTTTTCTGATAATAATGACTGAAAAATTTAATTGTGTGTGTGTGTATGTATTATGTGTAGGCATATACATGGCATGGTGCACATGTGGAAGTCAGAAAGCCATTTGAGGGAGCTGGTTTTCCTTCTTCTACCATGTGGATGCCAGGGATGGAATTCTGGTCCTCAGAGTTGGGAACAAGCATGTTTGCTCACTGAGCCATCGTGAGGCCTTAATTAATAATGATTTTGAGTTTCTCTTCATATCTTAGTAGCATTTCCTGTTCTACAACTTACCTGCTCGTTTGTCCATCTTCCTAGGGGAATTGATATCAAAAGTTATTCTTGATATCAATTGGAGAAAATTCCTCTCATCTCCCAGACATTTCCAACATGACAGATAGTAGTCACATGTAGCTTCTCAATACTTGAAGTGTGGCTAGTCTGAACTGAGACGCTCTGTAAATGTAAAGCACACATGAAACATTGTAGATCTGGCATTTGAAAGATGTAAAAGAGCTCAACCATAATTTTCATAAGAAACATATTTAAAAGGTTGATAGAATATTAGTAAAATGAACAGTCTGTTTTTACTTACTTTTGTAATGTGTCTGATAGACGGGAGTTATATATGTACCTGCCAGTCCACTCCACTGTATATGAATCCCCTGGTGATTAAAATGCTACCAGCATCTGTTGAGCTGTTGTGAATGTGCCTGCTTTGTTTATGGTGACTTGTAATTGCATCCCCATCACTTGCTTTGTTCTGAGTACTGCTTTTGAAGCTTTGCAACGAGGTCCTTCTGTACACTTAGGTCACAGAGGTATTTGCCCATATATTCTCTTTTCTCCTGTTATTTTGATTATGTTGTTTTTGTGTCCTTTATATGTGGTGTCCCATCAAGATTCATATATATATATATATATATATATATATATTTCTTGTTTGTTTTGCTTTGTTTTTGTGCTGGGGATTGAACTCAGGGTCTCTTACATGCTAAACACGTGCTCTACCACTGAACTACACTTTAATGCTACAGGATTTGTTTTTGTTTTTCTCTGAATTTCACCTTATTTTTCTCCATATGTTGAGCCAGTTTTACCAACATACTGAGCTTCTATCTTTTCCTTATTGATTTGTCCCTTTGGTGGTATTGTTGCGTGTTCAGGCTCCCTACATAAAATTCAAATTAATTAGACAACAGCATTGAAAAATTGGGAGACATCATGTGGAGCTTAGATTTCTGGTTTGTTTTAAAAAACTGGAGGGTCTGGTTATGCAGGATTAACTTTCTCCAGTGGCATCGAGTAGACCCTCTGTCTTTTGAGGGCCAAGAGCTCATCTTTGTTTTGATGTCCCAAACAGCCCCCAGTGTCTCCAGATCTGCTTATCTTTGCCTACCGAGTGCTGGGATTAAAGGCACTTGCCAGCACATCTGGCTTCAGTCCATTGTTAGATTCCTTTATGGGGTCAGCAGCCATCAGTTGTGGAGTTAAGTATTGCTATTTCTTTTAATAGTAAAGAGGAAATGGAATAATGTTATCCCTTTTGCCTCTCTACAGTCAGGAAACAAGGGACTTGGCTTTTTTTACTGACCTTCCTAGTTCTAGAGCCATTTAAGTTTGCCTCTTATGAGGCCGACATGAAATTTTACCTGATGTTCTCTGTGAAACTATGCTGGGAGCACTGCCTGAGTATGTGAACCGTATGGTTGCACAAGGCCCCATGTTCAGAAGGTCCCATGTTCAGTTTAAAGGTCTGCTGTCACTGATGTCCTTAATAATGCTGCTTTAAACTTTACATTCTATAAGGACATCCAAGGGGATGGAGCACAGGAGGCAAGCATGGTGCAGGAGCTGTCTCCTCCTTACTGAATTCTTTTTTGTTGTTTCTTTTTCAATTTTTCTTTTCACAGGAAAACAGAAACAATACAAAATGACAATAACAAAACAAAGCAATAAGAACAACAAAAAAGGGGGGTGAATTTTCATGTCTTATTCTGGTGAAATACAGAATCAATCTGTGGGGCTTGGTATGTACTTCTCCTTTTTTCCTTCTCTCTTTCTTTCTCTTTCTCTTCTCTTCTCTTCTCTTCTCTTCTCTTCTCTTCTCTTCTCTTCTCTTCTCTTCTTTTCTTTCTTCTCCTGCTCTTTCAGGACTACCAAAATGATATGTGATTTCTGGCTAGTCCAGGAAGCCTTGAGTTCTCAGCTGAGAAAGAGTCTGGTTAATTTGGGGGGTCTCATCCATAAACTGCCTAATCAATTTCTAGCTTCTGTTTGGTTATGTTACCCTCTGAAAAGGGTCACCCCAATCACCAGAAGGGAATCAGGACACCAACCACTCTAACTTATTCCATGCTGAAAAGGGATGTTGGGTATGGCAACTTGGGTATCCCCCATTCAGAGGAGCAATCTAAAAGACCCCCAAGCATAAGTATAGAGGGAGAAAAATCCTTGACTGGTGCCCGTGAAAGCGAAATGAAGGCAGGAGTAGTTAGGTACATGATCTAGGGAGGGGACCAGAAGAAGTAAGAACAGGGTGAATTCTAATGTCCAACTTAAAAATCCATTAAAATTTCTTGACCAGGGGTTTCAAAGTATCCATTTATTAAGTTTCTCCTTCTGTTCATTTGGCCATGATGTCTGGACTCAAGATCTGCTTTTCAGGCTTTTTCATAGTCAGGATATGAGTTTCCGCTTAAATAGTTGCTAGAAAGAAAGAAGAAATTTTATTATTGAGCATTAATTAACAATAGTGGACTTGTCCTTTGGCTGTAGGTGACCCTAATCTGTTAATCAAGGCCAAGATCTAAGTTTTTTATGCCTGTTTAATGTTATTTCATATAACTTTATGCCTAATAGTTGGAGGCACAATTTTTCAGGCTTTAAAAGAAATATATTGGGGCTGGAGAGATGGCCTCTTGGTTAAGAGTGCCGACTGCTCTAGCAGAGGACCCGGGTTCGATCCCCAGCACCCACATGGCTGCTGGGCTGAGAACCATCTTTGGCTCCAGTTCCAGGGGAATCCGACACCCTCTTCTGACCTCCGCAGCACTGCACAACACGGGTGCACAAATCTACATGAAGACAGTACATTCATACACATAAAAAATAAATAAATAAAATTTTTTTAAAAATTAAAAAAAGAAATATATTGACTATATTTATCTTTTGGTTATACTTTCTTTTTGGGTGCTTAAGTCCACACAATTAGCCCAGATTAACCAAACTTTGTTTTCTCAAGGTCATTTGGGGTTCTGTCTTCAGGGGGAACTCAGGATTTTGGGGGGTTCCTTCTGACCATCTACCGAGGACAAGGTCAGGTCTTGCTAGACAGGGTTTCCCTTTGGAGCACAAGGTGATTTTCCACTATATTGAGCTTCCTCTTTATAGATTGGACACTGGCTAGGGTTCTGTTAGTTGATCTCCAAGACCTCCTTGCACAGGAAGCCTGGTGACTCACAACTGTGAACATTTTAAGAGATGCCCCTATAAAAATACCTCCTGGGACCAATTGACCTCAAAGGGCAAGGAACAAAATTGTCCCTTAAATCCCTTGGGCAAATTGGTAAGGACCTTAGGTATAGGCATTAAGCATCCAATCTGGGGAAAACTATATATAGATTGTGTGTGTGTGTGTGTGTGTGTGTGTGTGTGTGTGTGTGTGTGTCTGTATATATTCTTTTTGAGACAGGGTCTCCCTGTAGCCCCAGCTGTCCTGGAACTCACTATGTAGACCAGGCTGGCCTTGAACTCACAGAGATCTGCCTGCCTCTGCCTCCCAAGTGCTGGGATTAAAAGCATACCAATCTGGTACTTTTAATTACTGTATCATATTTAGATAAAACCTGAAGAAAAGCCTAAGAGGCCTTGCATAAACATTGACTGGAAGAAATTTAATACCATAGGGTAAACAGATAAAACCTATAAGAGAAATTTAAACAATTTTAGGCACATCTTAAATATAAGCAATTTACTACAAACATAAGTAGTCTCCTTACTTTCCCAAACCCCATATCCTGGTTTGTAATTTTCCAATAACAGGGAACATACCTGTTGACCAGAATTAAGCTGAAAAAATTTACCAAGTCCATCCAAACTGTCTCCTACTGGGGTGCATGCCACTACTTCAGGGAAGTAAACCTAGCTTTTCCTGAGTCAAGTTATCTTGAAATAGGAAGAATAGATATCAAAAGTAACACTTGCATAATAGACGGAGACCAAAAAATATCTTTCAGTAGTCAAAGGTAACCCATTACTTGTCTATGCCTCTTTAATCCAAATCTACAACTGGAAGTTCAGTACAAGCCAGGAATGGACCGAAAACCAGCCAAAACCCTGTGTGGTTATAATCCCATTGAGACCATTAGTAAACTGGGTTTAATGTTTATAACCATTCCACTCTAGAAACATTTAACCACTTCATTCCAATACAAGTATCTTTTTCTTTTCCTTTTTTTTTTTTTTTTTCTTCGTCTTTTCAAGATAGGGTCTCCCTGTAGCCCCAGCTGTCCTGGAACTCACTCTGTAGACCAGGCTGGCCTTGAACTCACAAAGATCCACCTACCTCTGCCTCCTAAGTGCTAGGATTAAAGGCACATGCCACCACTCCCGGTGACAAGTATCTTATTTTCTACTACACTTTGCAATATTTATGCCCATCCAGCCAAATGGGGCAGTTCCCCCAAAAACATCACCACAAAATAAAATCCTTAAAGTGACTCTACAAGTCCCGGTGCCGGCTCCAGCCAACCAAATCTTTCCAGATATTCAGAAATGCACCACATAGGCCTGGCAAAAATCCTGTCTATTTGCCCAAAAGATATTCCATCTAGTGATCAAATACCCCCCCCCCCACAAAACACAACCAAAGGCCTTGAATATCTAGCATTAGTATAGTGACTCTCTTTCTTTCTTTTTTTTTTTTTTTTGCATATAGAGTTCTTTATTCTGATTTAAATAAACTTTATAGACTTTGCATGAATGTCTTTCATCTTGGTTAATCACTTTCATTCAAATATTATATAGCATATGAAGAATACATAAAGTGTTTAAAAGCATTTATTAGAGAATTAATTTTCAGTTAATTATTATTTTGTGAATATTAGTTATAAATTACAACTCTGATGGCAATACTTTATTGCTGAACACATCATATATTCTGGTTTTGGGAGCACAGAAAAATCAAGCTGAAGGGCCTAGAGAGATGGCTCAGTCTTTAAGAGCACTGGCTGCTCTTGCAGAGGATCCTGGTTTGATTCCTAGCACACACATGGTGGATAACAACCATCTGTAACTCCAGTTTTAGGGGCTCTGAGGCCTTCTTCTAATCTTCGTGGGCATTGCACAACATAGATGCATTTACATACATGTAGGCAATACACTCATATGCATAAAATAAAATAATAATTAAATATATAAAAAAGTCAAGCTGGAACTGAGTTGGAAGCTCTTGCCCTGCTGGCTAGTGTTGAGAGTGAAGGAAGGTGCTTTGCTGGCTGCTGTGGAAGGAAAGTCATTAACATCCTCACCCAGCTGTGAACACTGATTGCTATAAAGCCAACCTGCAGGGAGATTAGCCCACTGATGCAATAGTGGCATGACTATTATGGGTATAACCAACCATTTGCTGCTCAGATTTGGGGCCTGCTCCATAAGAGGGAATTGATCCCTTGTACTGTATACTTGGTCAAAGTTTATTGCTGAGGAGGTCACAGGACCTGAGGGAGGGGACCTAGTTATGTTGTTTTATTAAATGGATATGTTGTCAAACATTTTCTTTTTTTTATTTTTTAATTTATTATTTTTTTATTTTTAAGGGATTCTACAATATAATGACACAGTTGTTTGCAGATAACATTGATGTTACTCAGTATGTCATACAATTAGGTAATTGGTGCATTTTGCAAGTATCTATGTCCAAATTTTGAACAACCCAAGGTTCCCATAGTCCAGTTGGAGAAGCCCTTGTATGCACAGGCATGTTTGATCATAGGAGTACCAGACTACTATTCTGTAGTCTAATGATTCCACCCTTATCTCTCCACAACGCCCTTATTACAATCTACCAGCCTCCTCTTCCGTCAGTTTGTTCCCTGGGCTTTGGGAAAGGGGCACAGATGGGTGAGAAGAAAACAGTCTATTTCTTTGGAGTTGTCATTTTGGACTCCAGTCTGTTCAGTGTGTTTTTCCCTTCATGGATTGACAGCTTTCCCAGTGATACCTTTTTAGTCATACTAACAAAGCACAAGCTATTGGATTTACAGGGATTTAAGCAGTACCACTTAAAAGAAAACATGATGTAATGAAACCACTCCCTAATCTGTAAACTAGAGGCCATTGTTACAGTGGTAATTTCCTATAAAACAGGCATATGGGGCTGGAGAGATCCCAGTCTGTATAGACGCCGACCACTCTTACAGAGGACCCGGTTCGATTCCCAGCACCCACGGCGGCCGAGAACTGTCTGACTCCAATTCCAGGAGAACTCCAGTTCCAGGGAATCCGAAACCCTCTTCTGACCTCTGCGGCATTCACGACACCGGTGCACAGACTGCTTGCAGACAGTACTTCATAAACAATACAGAAGAAATAAAATAAAAAAAAAACAGGCATAACGTTTAACTGATCAATAGGCATAGGACTGTGAAAGGATATTCTCTATCTGAGCCAAATTCAATAGTAAAGTGTTTATAAGTTGTGTAATTAAGCCAAAAATATTACTACAGGAAAGCTCTGACATCAGCAATGAATTATTATTGCCTAGGAGATGTTGGCTAGGGGATTCAAACCCCCCCCCCAAATAAGGCCTTTTGCCTATAGTGGGATATATGCAGAAAAGGCAGTAGATCCCTGTTGTCGAAAACCTGTTTTGAGCATGAAAAATGTTATGAACTCACATTGCTAACTACGACAATGGCCTGAAATGCTAGAAAGCACTCAACAGCCTGGAGATACTGTGCAACAGTGGCAGCCAAGTGTCTATATATATCCCAAATCTATTTGGCTATTAGCTCTCTCCTTGGAGGAATAACTCACAGTGGATGCCACAAGCTTATGTCCTCTAGCGGTTAGGCGATGTTATAAGCCACAATAAGAACTTGTCACCCTTTATAGAGAAACCACAGTTTGCAGATTAGCATACCATCCAAGCATCTGTGTCTATGCTCACAGCTTAGCTTGACTCTCTTTCTTTCTTAGTGCCATTTACTTGTATTATTTTTTACCCTCCTTTCACCTTGGGATAATATATATCTTTAAAGGTGAGTTAAGTTTCTTGAAGATAAGAAAAAAAAAGATAGGTTTTGTTTTTTAATCCATTCTACTGGTCTCTGTCTCTTAATTGGAGAATTCATTCCAGTGATATTTAAAACTGTTGTTGAGAGAATTAAGTTGCTTCCAATTGTTTTGATTTCTAGTACATTCTTACTCTAGGTTTTTATTTCCATAGTGGTTGTATCATTTTTTTTTTCTGGTGTGGATTGGTTATGGTCATCCCTGCCCTCTGCTCTTTGTGTTGCTGGAAGTATTCTCTGCAGGCATGGCTTATTGAAGAGGAATTCTTTCAACTTATTTATATCATGGAACATTTTCCTTTCTTCTTCAATTGTAATAGACATTTTTGCTGGATAAAGTACTCTGCGTTGGCATCTATAGTCTTTTGGAACAGGGAATATTTTAGACCAGGCTCTTCTGGCTTTCATCATTTGCATTGAGAAATCAGCTGCAATTCTGATAGGTTTTCCTCTGAGTGTAACTTGTTGGTTTTCTTTTGAAGCCCTCAGTATCTTTTCTTTGCTTTCAACATCTAGTGTTTTTACTATAATATGGTGTGGAGAATTTCTTTTCTGGTTCTGTCTGCTTGGAGTTCCATATGCTTTTAATACTTGTATAGGTATCTCTTGGTTTAATTTGGGAAAATTTTCCTTTAAAATTTTGTTGAAGACCTGGGCCATATCACCATCCCGTGAGTCGTCTTCTTCTTCTTCTTCTTCTTCTTCTTCTTCTTCTTCTTCTATCCCTATAATTCATAGGTTTGGTCATTTCCTAGTATCCCACAGTTCCTGGTTATTCCATTCTTATGCTTTTTAAAAATTTTTCATAATCTTTACTTGATTCATCCAATTCCTCGATATTGTCTTCTAATCTTGATATTATATTTTCTACTTCATCCATTCTATTATTAAGAGTTTCTCCCATCATTTCAAAATTGTTTGTGAAATGTTGCATTTCTTTCTTCATTTCAACTTGAATTTTCTCAATGTTTTTATATATTTTGTAATTTCATTCCTCAATTTATCGTTGTCTTCTTTCAATCTATCCCTGTTTTCTTTTAGATCCTGAACTTCCTTGTTTATAAGCCCTTTAAATTCCCTCAACTCCTCATTTTCTCTAATCATATTCATAATTGTTCTCTTGAGATCTGTATCCTGAGTTATAGCCAAGGGGTCTTCATTAGAGGGTTCTTGAATAGGAGTATTAGTGTTTGGTGTAGAGCCAGCTGAGTCTTTCTTTTGTTGAGCTTTAGGCATTTGGGTAGCCTCTGTTGGGAGTGGTTCCAATGTGAAGCCTAGGTGCTTATTGAGCTGACACTGATGTTGGTTATTGTTCTAGTTTGTCTTCCATTGCTGTGACAAAACACTCTGACTGACACCAGCTTGGTGAGGAAAGGGTTTATTAAGCTTACATCTCCTGGGTCACAGTTCATCACTTAGGGAGCCCAAAGCAGGAACTCAGGGCAGGAACCTGGAGGCAGGAGCTGAAGCACAGGCCATGGAGGAATGCTGTTCACTGGCTTGCTCCCCTGACTCATGCCCAGCCTGCCTTCTTATACACAACAACCTGCCCAGAGTGGTAGTACTCATTGTGGGCTGGGCCCTCCCACACTGCTCAACCATCAAGACAATACTCCACAGATGTGGCCACAGGCCAATCCAATGGAGCCAATTCCTCAATTGAAGCTCCCTCAACCTAGGTGTGTCAAGTTGACACTAAAGCTATCCAGCACAGTTATACTCTTCGGGGTGTTTGTTGACTTCCTAATTGATGTACAGGTATGGACAGTCTAGGCTTCAAAATCTCAACTCTATCCTAACACTGTACAGACCAACACCCCTCATCCAAACAGCAAACAGTTCACCCAATGGACTAAGCCATGAAACACCCAAGCTGGTCTGAACCCCAAGGCCTGCAAAACCCGCATCCTGAGGGCCCCAGGCATTCCTGGTCCCTTGGGCTGGAAGGTCACAAAGCTTCCCCTGAAATGCACCTGGAGTTCCCCACATTCAAGTGGGGGGAACCCCAGTCACCCACCCGTGAGAGGTATTCACAGAACCACTGTGTCACACCACCCTTAGTCTACCAGCCAATCCCCCTGGGCCAGGTGCGGATGTCTGTACCCGGGTGTGGGAAGATCCAGTTTGAATTTTTTTTTTATATTACTGGGGAATTCAATTTATTCCTTGCTACAGCCTGCTTGTTTGTTTGTTTGTTTGTTCGTTTGTTTGTTTTTGGTATTTTTTGAGACAGGGTCTCCCTTTGGTCCCAGCTAGCCTCAAGCTTGCTCTGTAGACCATGCTGGCATTGAACTCACAGAGATCCGCCTCCCCAGTGCTGGGATTAAAGGCATGTGCCACCATGCCCAGCTACAGCCTGCTTTTATAAACCAAATGATGTCAGTTCCCAGAGTCAATCACAGGCCCCCCAACTCTGTGGCACTGCACACCATTGCCCCAGCCAGCATCACACACCTAGCCCTTGTTGTTTGCTCCTCCTTGGGGCTGGGTCAGAGAAATCCTTTGACTCTCATCCACGTGGTGCCCTGAGGCATGCTAGTTGAGAACTAGCCCCGAATTCAAACTGGATCTTTCCACACCTGGGTTCGGTAGGAGAAAGGCTCAGTGACACCCAGCTTTCCCTGTTGTCTCCTGATGCCCTCAGGCGATGTCTATAGGGCCATATTGTAGTCCCTAAGGATCCAAATGCCCTAGGACCACCTCTGATGTTTCCCAATGCTCTTGGGAGCCTCTAAGTCCCCCTCCCCAACTTTGCCCTTAGCTGCTCAGAATGCACTGCCACCCACCGTGGGAGCTGCCATCTTGGACAAGCCTCTATTATTTATTAGGTGGCAATTCACCTGAGTCTTTTGTTGAGTTTTAGGCATTTGGGTAGCCTCTGTTCGGAGTGGTTCTAATTTCTTAGTGAGTTCTTTGTATGTAGCTAACACCTTAATGTACAGAATTGGATGATACCTAGGAGAATGGATTATAGTCGACCCATCATATGTGGGAATTAGTGATATTCAAAGCTATTATGATATAAATGTAAGAGGGGCACACTGGGTAATCTTTCAAATTGGGAAAACAGTGGCAGTCTAAGAAACACAAATGACACAGGGACCTGTCTCAGCATTAGGGTAGCAAGAAAAGTCCATTAAGGGAAAGTTAGTCAAGAGAGGAATCTTTGGCCTAGGTGGAAGACTAACGTTCTAGTTGCACCAGGTTGTCACTTGGCCAAGGGACTATCCCTACAAAGGCAGACTCACCTTAAGTCATACTAAAGGGATAGGTGGAAGAATTATTCCTTTAAAGAGATGCTGTACTTTTCTTTCTTAGAATTTCTGCCTATAACACAGCCCCTTCAAGCTGGGCCACCAGGAAGTGCAGCTGGCTTTGCCTACTTTTCTGAGTCTAACTTACAGAAGTGTAACATTTCCTTTTTCTTTTTTCTGTCTCTTTCTTTCGGATGCTGGCCAGAACCTAAGTGCTTTTTCTGATCCTTTGGGGTTCTTTACCCTTTCTCTAAAGCTCCTCTCCCTAGCTTGTTTGTCCATCATGTGTCTGACCTCCTCCGACTGTCTAACTGGCTGGCTTAGTTTTTTTCTTTCTTTCTCTAATTCTCCCCTTCTGGGCGCCTCTGAGATGGATTTACAGCTTCCTTTCCCTGGGATATTTTTCTTTTGAACTCCAAACTCTAATAAAATTGTCGTATTTTAGTCCTTTTTTCTTTTTGTCTTTTTGAGACAGGGTCTCCCTATAGCCCTGGCCTGGAACTCACTTTGTAGACCAGGCTGGCCTTGAACTCACAGAGATCCGTCTGCCTCTACCTCCCAAGTGCTGGAATTAAAGGCATATGCCACCACACCTGGCTTCAGTTCAAATTCCTTCATCAATGAAACTAAGAACCCCCAAAAGGGACCGTGATTTCATCTGAATCATCTGGCAACTATGAAAAGACCCCCAAAGTCCAGGAACAATATCTTTATTGTTGTATCTTGTCTTTGTTAGCTAGCCATGTGAATAGAAATGTAGGGGCTGGAAGGAGTACAGGTGAGAGACAGAGAAAAAAAGACAAGGGAAAGGAGAACCAACTCTCTATGTTCCCACTTTTTGCAGTTTTTAACTCATCTGTAAAATGGTATTGAAAGAGTATGTGCACATCAATAAATAAAAGACAATTGAGGTCGTTTTGTGCAGTGTTTCTATTATTATTATTATTGTTGTTGTTGTTGTTGTTGTTGTTATTTTTGTCTTTTTTGAGACAGGGTCTCCCTTTAGTCCTAGCTGTCCTGGAGCTCACTACGTAGACCAGGCTGGCTTTGAACTCACAGGGATCCGCCTGCCTCTGCCTCCTGAGTGCTGGGATTAAAGGCATGCGCCACCATGCCTGGCTTATTATTCTTGTAAGAATAAAACGCTTTTACATGAATAAGACAAAAATGGACAATTTCAGTGATTTTTGTGTATCAAATAAATGCTTTTTTACTTATACTTAAATCTGTGTTGGCTAATATAAAGATACATGGTGCAATGAATGTTAATAGTTAAAATTTAAAACTCATCTTCACCTAGACTAACATTAAGAGGAAAATTAAAAACACAGACACAAATCAGATTAGAAATTCCAGAAGGGAAGAATTTTATATTTTAATACTAGTGAGGGAAACCTTTTTCTCTACCTTTATATGTTTGTTAATTGACAGCCTTGGAATGAAACTGAAGAAGGAAAAGTAGAAAGCGATAGTGTGGGAAAATTTAGTTAAGATGGGTAGCATTCTAATTTTTTTTTTATTAATTTTATTTATTTCTGTATGTGTATGAATGTACTGTCTGCATGCAGGTTTGTGCATCCCTGTCGTGCAATGCCGTGGAGGTCAGAAGCGGGTCTCGGATTCCCCTGGAACTGGAGTTCTCCTGGAATTGGAGTTTCAGATGGTTCTCAGCCGCCATGTGGGTGCTGGGGATCGAACCCGGGTCCTCTGTAAGAGCGGTCGGCACTCTTAACCGCTAGGCCATCTCTCCAGCCCCAAGATGGGTAGCATTCTAAACCAATGGGACCTCCCTGGCTACACCCATGGGGTGGGATTTAGTGACGAAAAGGTTTAGGATTTAGCCCTGGGAATTGAGTCATGCTGTCTATATAACCAGATATCCTGGAATAAAATGCTTTCTGTATTTGGACCTTAACATGTGTCCATGTGGTGTGCTTTCCTGTGTGTGTTTTCCACATGGATTGTCCTGGGAATAAATGGCCCCCCCCTACAAATGGCACCCAGACATGGGGCAGGAGGAAACCTTGACAAATTAGATATGAGAACCTCTAAATCTTGCCTTTTTCTTCTCTTTCTTCTCTCTCTCCTGATATCTATCTTGCAGTGGAGCCTTCTCTCCTGCTGGTTTCAGTGGATGAGAGGGTGATCTGGGAACATGTGGCTTTGTACACATGGAAGAAAATGGCCTGGCTCTGATTTGGCTCAGAGGGAGCATCCAATTCCCTCCAGACATGTGCTTCCTGGCTTGGTCACTCCTGCAGGCTATAAAAGCCAGTGACTTCAAGGCTGAGTTTAATATCAAGGCTTAGTAGCCATGCTTGGCCTTGGAACCATTTTTCATAATTCTACAGGTCTAAAATAGAACTTTCTGGTTTTAATTCCCCACCACCCCGAAAGAAAAAAAACAATTAGGCTTCATCCCCTACTGTGAGGAATCTGTTCTTCAGGTTCAGTTCCAGCTTTAATTTGTTCATATGTAAATTTTCTTCAGGTAGCTCTATGGCTCAGCCAAGGCCATAGCCCACTTCTTTCTGATACAAATTAAGGCCTTTCACAAGAACCACCCTACCAAGAGCAGTTTTTTCCAGATAATTTTAAGCCATGGCCACTTAATACCTTTCTCTTAAATTTTGTATACAAAATCTGTTTTTAGAAAAAAATTTATTGCTCTCTTGTCTTCTTGTGGGTTTTTTGGCAACTATTTCTAAATCTAACTCTTCCTACCTAAACCTGTCGGCTATTTGTGGATCCAAAATTGGGGTTCAGCTAGCTGTATCACTTAAGTAATTCAAATCCATTTCAGCATGCTTAACTTAAAACATATTTTTACTTAACCCCCAGGTAACCTAGATATCTTTTGAGTAAATATATGTGCACAATTAAAATTAATTGGTTGATTTAATTTTATTTTGATCCTTTTAAATGTGTTTCACCTTAAAGATTTTTTCCCACGGAATTCCTGATCACACTTGGTTTGTGTCTGGTGCCACCAGCCTGCCTGCTGTGCACATACCAGCTGCGAAACTGAGCACACAGTGTCTTAACAACAATTTTTCTAAATCATGCTCTTTAAATTTTGACTTAGAGTAACAGTCTTTTAATTTCAGCATTTTGGAGACAAAAATAGATGGATTTCTAGGAAAGTTTACAGGCCCTGGAGTTCTAACAAAAGAAACTTGCTCCGATAAATTGTCATTTTTTAAAGAACTATTTAGTAAAAGCCTCTTTAACAACATGAATTAATAATTTGGTTCAATTTAAATGAAAGATTTTTGAATAAGACTGTTTTATGTTCCTTTAAGCCCATCTTTCAAACTGCTTGTATGTGTGAGTGAATGCAAGTTCCTGCTTTTAATTCATTATAATCCTAGAGGTTTAAATCTAATTAGGAACTGACTGTAAAATCCTACAGGTTTAAATCTAATTAGGAGCCAACTGTAAACAAAGATAGATTCAACTCATAAAGAATGTTTGTTTTGGGCTGGAGAGATAGCCTAGCAGTTAAGAGCGCCGACCTCTCTTACAGAGGACCCGGATTCGATCCCCAGCACCCACATGGTGGCTGAGAACCGTCTGAAACTCCAGTTCCAGGAGAACTCCAGTTCCAGGGGAATCCGACGCCCTCTTCTGACCTCCGCGGCATTGCACGACACAGGTGCACAGACCTGCATGCAGACAGTACNACAGTGTTCTTAACACCCAGCATGTCACTGGCTCCCAGATATCTCATCATTGTATTATTCAACAAACAGGAATCACAGACATTGTGAATATCTGGTGTGAGGAAAAGGAGTCTCTCACCTCCTGTTAGAATTTTGCCAGACTATTCCATTCGTCATTTGTGCTTGGTAGCCAGTGGGAGGGTAGCTGCCCTCCTGGCCACTGGGGGTGTGGTGTGTTTCCATCATTGAAGGCTCCCTCCAGCAAACAGCATTGTCCTTGCCTCCTGTGTTCCTGATAGGTGTGACTAGCCACGTAGATGATGAATATCGATGGGCAGGGGTCGAGGATCCGAAGATCATGATCACTACCTCCCGAGACCCCAGTTCTCGCCTAAAGATGTTTGCCAAGGTACTGGTGGGCAGGGAAGAAGGTAGGGGATGCCTAGGGCCAGTGGCTCACGTTCTAATGGGACACCGTTGCCTGGCAGGAACTGAAGTTGGTGTTCCCGGGTGCCCAGCGCATGGACCGAGGCCGGCATGAGGTTGGAGCGCTGGTGCGAGCCTGCAAAGCCAATGGGGTCACTGACCTCTTGGTTGTCCATGAGCATCGAGGCACACCTGGTAAGGCTTGTGGGAGGGAGAAGGAGAAGGGCTGTTCTGATGGCAGAGTGTCTGACCCCTCTGCCCCACAGTGGGGCTCATTGTCAGCCACCTGCCCTTCGGCCCCACCGCTTACTTCACACTGTGCAACGTGGTTATGCGGCACGACATCCCCGACCTGGGCACCATGTCGGAGGCTAAGCCTCATCTCATCACTCATGGCTTCTCCTCCAGGCTGGGCAAGCGGGTATCCGACATCCTTCGTTACCTGTTCCCTGTGCCCAAAGATGACAGCCACCGGGTCATCACATTTGCAAACCAGGATGATTATATCTCATTCCGGCACCACGTGTACAAGAAGACTGACCACCGAAATGTGGAGCTGACTGAGGTCGGGCCTCGCTTTGAGCTGAAGTTATACATGATTCGCCTGGGCACGCTGGAGCAGGAGGCCACAGCAGACGTTGAGTGGCGCTGGCACCCGTATACCAACACTGCCCGCAAGAGGGTCTTCCTGAGTGCTGAATGAGTCCTAGGCCAGTCAGGATGTGGACTTGGAATCTGGGAGCAGGAACTGTCACTAATCTCAAGTGGGACTGGAGGGATCCAAATAAACAGCCTTGTCATCATGCTGCCCAGCTGCCTCTGACTGGTCATGACGGGTCCTACTCTGTCGGGCCAAATCTGAAAGATGAAGCCCACGGCGTGACCGTGGGTTGAGGACCTGATGGCTACAGAGCCTACTCAGGCCTGGTGTTTGTGCAGCGAGTTAACAGTCCCTTAGCCAGGAATGGTGGCATGGATCCCATCAGGTTTGGTGTGGGTGTCCTATTGTGAATTGGCCCCTGTGAGCACCTCTGGGTGTTTCAGGGTCAGGCTGTTTCCAGCAGCAAGTAGATCATGTGAGTGTGAGCCCAACTTGTCATTGTCAACAAGATCCTTCCTCTGCCAAAAAAAAAAAAAAATATATAGTATGCATATTATTCAGTTTAATGATAAACTGTTGTTGATTATTGTTGGTAATTATTATTAATAGTTATAATTGTTCATTGTTGTTGGTTATTATTATTGACAATTATTATTCATAATAATTATTAATGATGATGATTCTGACTAATAATGCTTAATAACAATTATTGATAATTGGCAATGATTAATAATGGTTATAATTATTGTGATTGTTGTGATTATGGATAATTATTATTCTTCCAAAGTCCTTAATAATAAGACAAGATAAATCAGTCTTTGACCTGTCTACTTTTGGGCACCCTCCTCAATCTTTGGATTTGTAAATAGGATAGTGACAGTTAGACTTGGTGTAGGGACAGCCTAGGGATAATTAACCAGAAGGGACAGGATAGGGGAAGAATAGGAGTAGACTTTAGGGATAGTTCATTGAAGGCAAGTGGTTGGGAATGGGCCTTAGAGGTGGCATATGGATCTCAGCTGTTTTGTGTTTTGCTAGGACATTTATTCTAATTATGTAAAAATAACCCTATGATAAATTATAAAAATTTCATGTTTCTCATTGAACATCAAACAATAATGTGGCTTTCCTCTCTTGCAGGTCAACCTAACAAACCTTTCTTTATTATGTATGTATGTATGTATGTATGTATGTATGTATGTATGTATGTATGTATATGTACCAGTACACATGTGTATGGATGTGTGTACTTGTGTTCTAAGTATATTTTAATGTTAACAGCTATAATACCAGTAAAAACATTGCCTCTGAGTTGGAACTTGGCCCTTCCTTCTCAAGATGCAGATTTATATTAAACAGCCAACACATAATTCAATTTCAACAAAGGTTAGGGGTTATCTATTAAAAATTTAAAAAATTCATTGAACATCTTAACGGATCTACACTGCCACCTACTGGTTACACTCTTTCAACGTCTGAAACAAAGATACAACCAGGTTTTCACAGTATTAAAGTGTTAGTAAGTTTTGGGTCTTTGGGAATAAAAAATTAAAAATATGTAAAAATTTAAAAAATTTAAAAAAGATTTGTGAATTTTTTTTTAAAGAATCATTATGGAATTCCCAGCTGCCATTTTTTAAAATTATTACGTGCATACAGGCTAAGAAAGCCTGCATTTTGTTCGGTTGGCTAGTGGGTTGGAAAAAGGTTCCAGTGTGGATCACCAATCTGGGTAGCTGGTGTTCAGGCCTGCATTTCATTTGGGTGGCCAGTGGGTTGGAAAAAGGTTCCCTTTTGCAGACCACCAACCTGGGTAGCTGGTGTTGTTAGTGAAATTCCTGTCCCGGCTCTGGGCAGGTGGAAAGTCACGGTCAAAAGTGGGAAATGTGTCTCGTTGCCTCAGGTTAAGGACCTGAGTTGGAAGTACCTCTCCGGTGGGGTTACAGAAGTAACCAACTGACCTCTGTGCTGAGGGGTCAGTTCCCCACAGTGTCCACAAAGTGGGCACTGTGTTCCCCTTCCCTTAGCAGGACCACACTGTACCTGCTTGTGACAAAGGAAGCTTCCTAGAAGCTCCCACAAAACAAAAACAACAAAAAAATCAAGATGGTAATGGAATCGTTCCTTAACTATAAAATGACCAATTGCTATGGTAACAATTTCTCATGGGGCATATATAGCCAGTCTTTAATTAACTAATGGGCGTAAGAACTATAAAAGAAAATTTTATTAAGAGCTAGATATTGAAAAATCTTTAAAGCAGGTTTTCATGTCAGACCTGGAGAAGGCATCTCCAAGAGCTTGGAGGAAGATAGTCATTAAAATCCACCTGTAAGGTTTGCAGTTTAAAGTGGTATATTTAAAAATAACATATATTTATATATAGAGGTATTTCAGTAGAGATTTATACAGAAATACAAAATAAACATTATAAGTTAATGGACTTGATTTCTCTGAAGTCATAGTCTAGTCATATAGTTTTAAAGAACAAATTATTTGGTTAAAATTTATTTGGCACGTATTCAACTTTGCCCAAGCTTTGTCTACATATTATAGGATATTTTAAGACTTAGTAAAAATGTTTAGATTAGTTAAATTTGGTGAAGGTTTTGGTGGAAATGGTAATACATTTGAACTAATTGGGAAAATGTTAATTGTTTTATTTATAATTTGTATTGAATTTCCAACAATAACTTTGGGTTTAAGGTACACAAATGGTCTCTATATTTTTTCTGTGTTATACAGTATCACCTTGTAACATTTTCTTTTACTTGTAGGATAATTTAACTAAAGAAATTAAGTTTAATTTTACTTACCAAATAAATAGCATATAGTCAATGATAAACTGTTTGGGTGAATTTGAGGAAAACTTATGCCTTGGTTCCTGTTTATAGGTATGTGTAATACAACTTAGGCATCTATAGGTCAATTCATGAAAATTTATAAAAACAGAAAGAGGGAGGTATTGGAGTACTCCTTCTGGGATACAAATGGAAAACTCTGTATTCCAAATCTTTTGATAAATTTTCAATTTTGAGATCTTGAAACTAACAATGGGAAGAGATGTGTATGTTCTCACAGGTAAAAACACCAACCTAAATGCCTGGAAATGTATGACTTTTGGCTCTGCAGGAGGGACTGGAAAATGCCATCAGAGAAGCTGGCCCATCTGAATATTTAAAGGAAGAGGAACCTCAGACTGCCCAAGTCACAGACACTGAGCATCTGAATTCTATTTGGGATAACTGTTTATAATGTTCCCTAAAGAAGTTTACCTTCCAGATGCTTAGAAACCTTCCGACTTCTCCCTTTTATAGGAAAAAGAAAAACATGATGTTAATGAAGTCATGGGGTATCACTGGGAAAGCTGTCAATCCATGAAGGGAAACAACCTGAACAGACTGGAGTCCAAAATGACAACTCTAAAGAAATTAAATTGTTTTCTTCTCACCCACTTGTGCCTCTTTCCCAAATCCCAGGGAACAAACTGCGGAAGAGGAGGCGTGGTAGATTGTAAGGGCTGTGGAGAGATAGGGGTGAATCATGAGACTACAGGAATATAGTCTGGACTCCTGATTGATCAACATGTCTGTGCATACAAGCTTCTCCAACTGATCTATGGGAACCTTGGGTTGTTCAAAATTTGGACATAGATACTTGCAAAATGCACCAATTACCTGATTGTATGACATAATGAGTGACATCATTGCTATCTGCAAACAGCTGTGTCATTGTATTGTAGAATCCCTTAAAAATAAATAAATAAATAAATAAATAAATAAATAAATAAATAAAAAATGAAGTCATTCCCTAGCTGTAAATTAGAGCCAACTGTTTTAGTGGTAATTGCTTATAAAACAGGTATAACTACCTTCTTTAATTGACTGATAGTCATAGGAACTGTGAAAGGACAATTCTCTATTCAGAGCCAAATATAATAGCAAATTCTTTATAAGCTGTGTAATTAAGCAAAACATATTAATACAGGAAAGCTCTGATATCAGCAATGGACTATTCTGCCAAGGAGAAGTTGACTAGGGGATCCAAGCCCCCAAAAGATAAAGGCTTTTTGCCTATAAACTGGGATACCTACAAGAAGAGTGGCAGTTAAGCCCTGCTGCTGAAGACCTGATATAAGCATGGGAAAGACGTATTGAGACCACACTTGCAAGTGTACAGTTGGTCTTTGGAAAGCCAGAGAGTGTTACCAAAGGCCACTAAAGCAATGAAGCAAAGTATTGGTCTCCTTGAGTCAAGCAAGACTCCTCCGTCAGTATCAGCTACACCTCAACTGCCTGGAGATATTGCGCAGCCAGTGGCAGCCATATGTCCGTATATCCCAAATCTAATTGGCAATTAACTCTCTTCTTGGAGGAATAACTCATGGCTGATGCCATAAGCTTATGTCCTCTAGTGATTAGGAGATGTTATAAGCCAAAATAAGAACTTGTCACCCTTTACAGAAAAGCCACAGTTCATGGATTAGTATACCATCCAAACATCTGTGTCTATGCCCATAACTTAGGGTGCCATAATAATTAGTACTGTTTAAATGCCTGTACATTTAATTGCTTGTGCTTTGTTAGTAGGATTAAAAATGTACCCCTGGATAAGCTGTCAACCCATGAAGGGAAACAACCTGAACAGACTAGAGTCCAAAATGACATCTCCAGAGAAAGTAGACTATTTTGCTTCTCACCCACTTGTGCCCCTTTCCCAAAGCCTAGGGAACAACCTGCAGAAGAGGAGGTGTGATAGAATGTAAGGGCTGCAGAGATTGGGGTGAATTGTGAGACTACAGCAATATAGACTGGACTCTTATTTGATCAACATGCTTGTGCATACAAGCTTCTCCAATTGGACTATGGGAACCTTGTGTTGTTCAAAATTTGGACATAGATACTTGCTAATTGGTTTTACATGAATGTTAGTTACATTCATTGCTTATTATTGACAGTTGGTTCACTTCATGGTTGGGTTTTTTTGGATATTAATTGGCCTTAGGGTGAAAATAAAGTTTCAGGTTTGACCTGCCCCCCACTGCCTGGCACTCAAAACAGGCTTGAGCAGCTGGCTATTCAAAACTCAGGTTGCTTTGTGTTGTAAGCCTCACCTATGGGCTCCCCTGCCTCTCAAAAAAATTAAAAAAATAAAATTTAAAGGGCGAGATGTGGGAAAATTTAGTTAAGATGGGTAGCATTCTAAACCAATGGAACCTCCCTGGCCACACCCATGGGGTGGGATTTAGTGACAAAAAGGTTTAGGATTTGGCCCTGGGAACTGAGCCATGCTGTCTATATAACCAGATATCCTGGAATAAAATGCTTTCTGTATTTGGACCTTAACATGTGTCCATGTGGCGTGCTTTCTTGTGCGTGTTTTCCACACGGATCGTCCTGAGAATAAATGCCCCACTCCATGAAAGGACAGTTTTCATTCATGAAAGAATGCTGCAGTTCACAGAAAATGTGGCCCAAAGAAAAGGATAGAGTTTGAGGCTTATGTGCCAGCTTCACAAAAATAGTAGGTTGGGATTTCAAGGAACAGGGAAGATGGGAAATGACAGAGGAATAATACATGAGGAAACTCGTGGGAAGTGACTTAAGAAAAATGTTGTTTTGTGTGTTTGAGTGTGTTGCCTGCATGTAGGTAGGTGCACCCATGTTGTGCAGTGCTCACAGAGGTCAGAAGAGGGCATTGGATCCCCTAGAACTGGAGTTACATACTGTTGCCAGCCACCATGTGGATGCTAGGACTTGAACCCTGGTCCACTGAAAGAGCAGCCAGTGCTCTTTACCACTGCAGAGTGAACCATCTCTCCAGCTCCCCTGGCAGTGACATTTTTTTAATTAAAAATTTTTTTAATTTAATTTATTTTTTATGTGTACGAATGTACTGTCTACATGCAGGTTGGTGTACCTGTGTCATGCGATGCTGCGGAGGTCAGAAGAGGGCGTCGGTCAGAAGAGGGTGTCGGATTCCCCTGGAACTGGAGTTAAAGATGGTTCTCAGCTGCCATGTGGGTGCTGGGAATTGAACCCGGGTCCTCTGCAAGAGTAGTCGGTGCTCTTAACCACTAGGCTATCTCTCCAGCCCCAATTAAAAAAATTTTTTTTATTGAGGTCTATTCCTGGCTTTCCATATCCTGGTACCAACTGCCCATCTCTGGTGACTGGAGTCAGTCTTCCCAAGGTACAGAAAATCTCCATTGAAGGGAAGCTGTGACTTGAATTCTTTTGAGAGGTTCTGGGTTTAGGCAGAAAAAGATTTGTTTAAACAAGACTTTTCTTGTATTCATTAATTTTCAAATGTCTCCACTACAGATAATTTCTATGCCACTTTTGTTTATATTTTGGCTCTCTTTATAGTTCCTGCTCCGTTTCTCTGCTGTTACAACAAAGTCTTCACAGCTTAATTCTGTACTGGACACTGAAAAGTATATAGCTACCTACAGAAATGTGGGGAGGAGGGTAGAGAAATGTTTAGAATCCCATTCAACAAGTTGCTCTACCAGGATAAGTATATGGTAGAGTCCTACCCTCCACCAATCAAAACAACAAGCTGCTTGAAATTTTCCTGTCTAGTATTTCATTTATTCATTCATTCATACATTCATTTTTTTCTTTTTGCCAGGAAGATCTGTAAGTTTCACCAGGTAGAGGTATTGCCTATAATGTATAGTTTAGGAGGTAGAGTGATGGTTCAGCAGTTAAGAGCACTTATCTATTCTTGCAGAGAACCCAAGTTAGTTCCCAGCACTTACATCACATACCTCACAATCATATGTAACTCCAGTTCCAGGGGATTCAACACTGTTCTCTGCCTCTGTGAGCTCCTGCATGCATGTGGTACACATACAAATGTACAGTCATACATACATACATATAAAAATAATAATAAATAAAACCCTTTACATATCATACATTTTAAGTAGGTGCCATTTACATGGATAGAGAGCACTAAGAATTGTGCAGTATAGCTGCCAGCAATGCATACAGTTGTTCCTTGGTATTTGTGGGCAGTTGGTTTCAGGACTTTCCATAGATATCAAAATGGATGCTCAAGTTCCTGTCATAAAACGCCATAATATTTGCATATAAGAAATATACATCTCCTCATATCTTAAAAATATCATTGCTGGGTGTGGTGGCATAGGCCTTTAATCCTAGCACTTGGGAGGCAGAGGCAAGCAGATCTTTGTGAGTTCAAGGCCAGCCTGGTCTACAGAGCGAGTTCCAGGCCAGCTGGGGCTATAGGGAGACTCCATCTTGAAACAGACCACAGTGCAATAAAACTCAATATCAACACCAGAATAAACCCTACATCCTACAGGAACACATGGAGACTAAACAACACTCTCCTGAATAAGGAGTGGGTCAAGGAAGAAATAAAAAAAGAAATAAAAACATTCCTGGAACTGAATGACAATGATAAAACAACACAGCAAAATCTATGGGACACTCTTAAAGCAATCCTAAGAGGGAAGTTTATAGCTCTAAGTGCCCACATTAAAAAAACAGAAAGAGCACAAGTGAACGATCTAACACTGCAGCTAAAAATACTTGAGAGACAACAACAAATGAACCCTAAACGGAGCAGACAAGAAGAAATAACAAAAATCAGAGCAGAGATCAATGAAATAGAAACAAAGAAAACCATACAAAAAATCAATGAATCCAAAAGTTGGTTCTTTGAGAGAATAAACAAGATAGACAGACCTCTAGCCCAGTTAACCAAAAGAAAGAGGGAACAACTCCAAATCAATAGAATCTGTGATGAAAGGGGAAATATCACAACAGACAATGAAAAGATCCAGACAATCATACGGGACTACTTCAAAAACTTATATTCTACTAAGTTTGAAAACCTAGAAGAAATGGATGAATATCTGAAATCCTGGGAATCACCAAAGCTCAACCAAGAAGAGATCGACAGCCTAAACAGACCAATAGTACAGGAAGAAATCGAAGATGTAATAAGTAGCCTCCCAACCAAAAAATGCCCAGGCCCGGATGGATTCACGGCAGAATTCTATAAAATATTTCGTAAAGACTTACAACCATTACTACTTAAATTGTTTAGAAGGATACAAATGGAGGGACTTCTCCCAAATTCCTTCTATGAAGCCAGCATTACGCTACTACCAAAACCAGGGAAAGATACAACCAAAAAGGAGAACTATAGACCCATCTCCCTAATGAACACAGATGCCAAAATTCTAAACAGGATTCTGGCAAATCGCATACAGACTCACATCAAGAAAATCATCCACCATGACCAAGTTGGATTCATACCAGACATGCAGGGATGGTTCAACATACGAAAATCAATAAACATCATCAAACATATCAATGGACTGAAGGACAAAAACCACGCCATCATCTCAATTGATGCGGAGAAAGCCTTTGACAAAATCCAGCACCCTTTCATGTTTAAAGTCCTGGAGGGAATTGGTCTGGAGGGATCATTCCTCAATGTAATCAAAGCCATATACAGAAAACCCACAGCCAATATCATCCTAAATGGGGAAATGACAGAAGCATTCCCCTTAAAGGTAGGAACTCGGCAAGGCTGCCCCCTGTCACCACTCCTCTTCAATATAGTGCTAGAAACCCTAGCTAGGGCAATAAGGCAAGAAAAGGAAATTAAAGGAGTTCTAATTGGAAAAGAGGAAGTCAAGCTATCCCTTTTTGCTGATGATATGATTGTCTACCTAAGGGATGCTAAGAACTCCACCAGAAAACTCCTAGAAACGATTAAGAGCTTTGGTAAAGTGGCAGGATACAAAATAAACCTAGAAAAATCAGTAGCCTTTCTGTACACCAACAACAAGCAATTGAAGAAGGACTACAAGGAGACCTTCCCACTCACAATAGCCTCAAAAACAATAAAATACCTAGGAACAAACCTAACCAAAGACACCAAGGATCTCTACAACAAAAATTTTAAACCCCTGAAAAAGGAAATTGAGGAAGACATCAGAAGATGGACAAACCTCCCATGCTCATGGATTGGGAAAATAAATATAGTAAAAATGTCCATCCTACCCAAACTAGTGTACAGATTTAATGCGATCCCAATCAGAATCCCCAAGAGTTTCTTCACAGGCCTGGAAAAAAAAATCCTCAATTTCATTTGGAAAAACAAAAGACCCCGAATAGCCAAAGCAACCCTGAGTGAAAAGAGCAATACAGGGGGGATCGCTATACCAGACATCAAACTATACTATAGGGCTATAGTCATAAAGACAGCCTGGTACTGGCACAAAAACAGACCAGTTGACCAATGGAATAAAACTGAAGATCCAAACCTGAGCTCATACAATTTCAGCCACCTCATATTTGACAAGGGGGCCAAGAAGACACAATGGAAGAAAGACAGCATCTTCAGCAAGTGGTGCTGGCAAAACTGGATCACCACTTGTAGAAGAATGAAATTAAACCCCTACCTCTCACCTTGTACAAAGGTCAACTCCAGATGGACCAAAGACCTCAACGTGAAACCCCAAACTCTGGAGGTGATAGAAGAGAAGCTTGGCAGCAGACTACAAGACATAGGTGTAGGAAAAGACTTCCTAAATCAGACAGCAGCTGCACAAGAAATAAGATCGACAATTGACAAATGGGACCTCATTAAACTCAAAAGCTTCTGTACATCAAAGGAAGCAATAAAGGAAGTGAGGAGAAGACCCACAGAGTGGGAGGAAACCTTCACAGCAGATACATCTGACAAAGCATTAATTTCCAGAGTATACAAGCTACTCAAAAAACAAAGAAGAAAGAAAACAAATGAATCATTCAAAAGATGGAGCAAAGATCTGAATAGAGACTTCACAGAGGAGGAGTTAGAGATGGCCGAGAAACATCTTAAGAAGTGTTCAACATCTCTGATAATTAAGGAAATGCAAATTAAAACCACTCTGAGATATCACCTTACTCCAATAAGACTGGCTAGGATCAGGAACATGAATGATACCAAGTGCTGGAGAGGTTGTGGGGAAAGGGGAACACTCATCCATTGCTGGTGGGAATGTAAACTTGTACAGCCACTATGGAAAGCAGTGTGGAGAACCCTTAGAAGACTCAAAATGAGCCTTCCATTTGACCCAGTCATACCACTCCTGGGTATATACCCACAAGACACAACTTACTGCAAAGATACATGCACAGCTATGTTTATTGCAGCTCTGTTCACAATAGCAAAAAGCTGGAACCAGCCCAGGTGCCCTTCAACTGACGAGTGGATAGAGAAAATGTGGTACATGTATACAATGGAATACTATGCAGCAGTAAAGAGGGACAACATCATGAAATTTGCAGGTAAATGGATGGAGCTGGAAGACATTATGTTAAGTGAAGTAACACAGTCCCAGAAAAACAAACGACAAATGGTGTCCCTCATATGTGGATGCTAGTACCAACAACCCAGATATAAATATTTCTCATGGAGAGGGAGGCATAGTAAAAGAACAACAGAAAGACTGCATCAGAAAATGGACTGAAATGGTGAATTGGAAAGGGGGGATGGGTGGGAGAGGGACACGGGTGTATATTCGATTAAGGCATATTTAATTGACGTGAGCTCAGCAAGTACCCAGTTTCGCCTAGACACTGTCTACAGGACACATGGTGTTTTAGGACTTAGTAAAAGTAAAAGTAAACATGTGTATATTAAACAACATTGGTTTACAGAATCTGATAAAAATGGTAATGCATCTGAATTAAATGGAGATATAATTCGCTGTTGCCCACATTTGCTTTACATAAAATCTGTAGAGCAAGAACTTTGGGATTGACACATACAAATGTTCTCTATAATTTCTCTGTTGTACAGTATCACCTTGTAGCATTCTCTTTAAGATGATTTAACGTAAAAATTAAGTTTGCTTCCCAAGTTAATCATATATAGTCACCCAAAACAACATGGGTGAATTTGATGAAATCTATGCCTTGACTCCACCCTATAGTCATGTATAATACAACTATCTTCTGGAGACTCATACGCTAAAAAAAAAGGGGGGGGGATACAGAAAGACATGAAACCTTTTCATCAAACCCTTGCAATTCAAATCTTAAAACTAACTATGGGAAAAGATTTGTTTGTTCCAACAGGACAAAACGTCACCAACTTAACGGCTGAGAAAGAAAAGATACAGGTTTGCATTGAGTAGGATGTACCAAAAAGTGGCAACGGAAAGGCTGACCCGTCTGAACATTCAAAGGAAGAAAAGCCTCAGATTGCCATAAACATCGAACCCCTCTGTGGATCCTACATGTAACAACTAGTTATAATGAGTCCTAATGAAACTTACCTTCTAGGTGCCACAAAGGTTCTGATATGAGAGACTTCCTTGCCTTCCCACCCATAGAACAAGGAGAAATATGACAATGATGAGGTCGCTCCCCAACTGTAAATTGGAGACAACTATTGTAGAGGTAATCTCTTATAAAACCGGTAAAACTGCTTTCTTTAATTGACTACTAGACATGGGAACTGTGGAAGGGATTACTCTCTGTTCAGAACCAAATATAATACTAAAGTCCTAGGGCTATGCACTCAGGCAAAATATATTAATACAGGAGCTCTGACATCAGCAATGGATTGTTCTACCAGGTGGATGTTGGCCAGGGGATCCAAGGCCCCACAAAAGGTAAGGGCTCCTTGCCTCTAAGTTGGGATACCTACAGGAGGAGAGGCAATAAGACCCTGCTGCCGAAGACCTGACGTTAACATGGGAGGGATGTATTGAGACCACACATGCAAGTGTACAGATGGCCTCTGGAATGCCAGAGAGTGTTACCAAAGGCCACTAAACCAATAAAGCAAATATGGGTCTCCCTGAGTCAAGCAAGACTCCACCGTCAGCACCAGCTACACCTCACCTGCCTGGAAATACTGTGCAGCAGAGGCAGCCATGTGCCTGTATATCCCAAATCTAATTGGCTATTGGCTCTCCCCTTGGAGAAATAACCCATGGCTGATGCCACAAGCTTACATCCTCTACAGGTTAGGAGATGTTATAAGCCACAGTAAGACCCTGTCATATTTAACAGGGGGGAAAATTGTAATTCATGGATTAACATATCCAAACATGTGTCTATGCTAAAGTAACCTACCATAACTATTAGTGCTGCTTAAATACCTATATATCTAATTGCTTGTTCTTCATTAGTAGGATCGAAAGGTTATTCCTGGACAAACTGTCAGCCCATGAAAGGAAACAGCCAGAATTGACCAGAGTCCAAGTCAACAGCTCCAGAGAGAGTGGACTGTTTTACCTCTCATCCACCTGTGCCCCTTTTCTAAGCCTAGGGAACAACCTGCGGAAGAGGGGGCGTGGTAGAATGTAAGGGCTGCGATTGGGGTGAATGGTGAAACTACAGCAATGTAGTCTGGACACTCATTTGATCAACTTGATTGAACAAACAACCTGTCAACCTCCACTGAATGGTGGGACTGTGGGGGTTTGGGCACAACAGTCTATAGATTGGTTTTGCACGAAGGATGCTTATACTCATGGATTATCACTTATAGCTAAAAAATGAAAAAAAAAACAGAGAAAGATGCAGGACAGTTATGGCAGAATGCATGATCTGGGATGGGGTGAGGGTGGGGGGAAGGGAAAGGGAAATATGCCTGATCTGAATTGGAAAATGATGTATGAAATGCACAAAGCATCAATAAAAATTAAATAAAAAAAAGAAGTATGTTGCACAAAAAAAAGAAAAGACCAAATAAATAAATAAATAAATAAATAAATAAATATCATTAGACTCTGTATTAGTCACTTTTCTGTTGCTGTGATAAAACCACCATGACCAAAGAAACTTATAAAAGGAAGAGTTTATTTGAGCTTATGACTGATGGTTCCAGGAAATTAGGAGTCCAATGTGGTGGAGAGGCATGGTGGCCGGGGCTGGAGCAGAAAGCTGAGGGTCACATCTTCCAATGAGCACAGGAAGTCAAGAGAGGGAGACTGGAGACTGACAAGGCTTGTTCAATTCACTAAGCCTGCACCCAATGACGTACTTCCTCCAGCATGGCCACACCTCCTAAGATCTCCCAAAACAGTGGCACCAAGGGGGAACAAAATGTCTGAATACTTAAAGCCTATGGGGGACACTCATTCAAACCACCACAGACTCCTTATCCTCATGACACTTAACAACAGTGTAAACCTTATGTAAAGTGTTGCATTGTATTGTTTAGAGAATGTATGTCAAAAAATGTCTCTGAATGTACATTACAGATGCAATTTAAAAACATTTCTTTTTAGGCTGGGGCGATGTCTCAGTTGGTAAGAGAAGTTGCTATGCAAGCATGTGGATCTGAGCTGCAGTCCCCATAACAGCTGGACCCAGTAGCAAGGGTGCTTTTACAGGGAGATGTGTGGCTGAGACCAGAGAATAAGCTTACAAGCCAGCTAGCTTGGAAATGGCCGTGGGAAAAACAACACAGAGCAACTGTCTCAAACAAGGTGGGAGGGGAAGAGCCACCCCTGAGATGGTCTCTCACTCGGGGGTCTCTCAAGGGTAAGGCTCCATTCCGGTCTTACAGGGTCTCTCACTGAACCTGATGCTCATTGATTTGACTAGGCTGTCTGGTCAATGAGTTTCAGGAATCCTTTCCCCACGTCCTCCAGTACTGGGGTCACATGGGTATTTTTATGTGTATGCTTGCAGGAGGAAATCTGATCAGAAAATGAGATGCCAAGGCTTGCAGGAAGCAGTTTATTATACTGGTACATTCCCTGAGAGATAAATTCTCTAAAGCAAGCCCCTGAAAAAAGGAGAGTACTCAGTTTCTTTATATTGTTTGCTGCCTTGTCTCCTATACCTAATTATAAACATTTGGATTGGTGCTTAAAATGCCATAAGAGTTGGGGCTGGAGAGATGGCTCAGTGGTTAAGAGCGCTGACTGCTCTTGCAGAGGACCTGGGTTTGATTCCCAGCATCCATATGGCAGCTAAGAACCATTTTAATTCCAGTTCCAGGGGAATCCCACGCCCTCTTCTGACCTCCACAGCATTGCACAACACAGGTGTACCAACCTACTTGCAGACAGTACACTCATACACATAAAATAATAAAAAATTTAAAATGCCATAAGAGGATATGAGAATGGCTGAAACACAGGGGGAGGGGAGACAGGGACAAGAAAGGTGTGGAAATGCACATAGGAACAGGGATCATTTCCATCTCATGCTACGTCATGTTGGGGATTAATCTCAGGCCCTCATGCATGTGGACAAGGTGCTTTACTGAGTGACCCATCTGCCCAGCCCAAATGTTAGATTTCTTGCATTTAGCTCTGCTTCTTTTTCTCCTTCACTGAGGGGCTTCAGCGTGACCCCCTTCAGTGTGAACCCCCCCCAGCGCGACCCCCCCCCTTCCAGGCCTGAATTTCCATTTCCAATTCAAATCACATTCTCTTTCCTCTAAATTTCTCTGTTTACCTAAACTCTTTTTTTTTTTTTCTATGAATGAGTTTTATTGTCAATCTGCCATTGTCCAGGGCCTGGTGGGGAATGAAACTATTTTAAAGAGAATCCCCTGAGTTGAAGGCCACCCTGCTCTACAGGCAAGCAAACCAAACCCCTCAAAAACCACCCACCTACAGACTGGGGAGTTGGGTGTGGCCTTGGAGTTTGTGGGACACCTTTCCACAGACTCAGAAACCCTTGGGGACTGGTTGGTTTTCTTCTTCCTTGTCATCGTCACCTTTGTCCCCAGATGTTGAGGTGGTGCTTGAGGATGGAGGCTTAGAACCTTGTCGGGCACTGAGTTGCTTGACCTCTCTGGGGCGGGCCTCATCGTGGCTATGGGTCTGCCAGTAAAGCTCAGTGTGCTTGCGAAGGAGGTACCAATTCCTAACGTGTTCCAAGGACATGTGCAGTTTTACAGCCAGCCTTCTTAAAGCTTCCTCACTACGGTAAGAGCCCCTCTTGAAATGCTCTTCAAGGATGGATTCCTGCTCCATGTCCACAACTCCATTCACGTTATATGTGTAAGGGTTCATCATGGTGACAGTTCACTCAGTTTAGGTGTTTTTTTACCTAAACTCTTTACAAATCCTCATTTCAATGTTTTTTTTTTTCAGTTCTATAAATTTATGTGGTTTTATGGTGGAAAATGCATATGAAAGAAAATCAAAAGTACAGAATTCATAATTATAGCACAAGGAAATAAGCATTAATGATAAACATTCTTTTCTGAACCTCATGCATACAAACCAATGTAAAAATATTTTCCTTTTCATTTAAAAATGGGATCAGACGTAGATGATGTTTTATGAGTTGCTTTTCGCCTCACGTTTCATCAACGAATTTCCAATTTATTTTTTTAATAAATATTTAATTTTTAATTTTATTTATTATTTTTATGTGTATGAATGTACTATCTGCATGCAGGTCAAGAGGGCATCGGATTCCCCTGGAACTGGAGTCAAAGATGGTTCTCAGCTGCCATGTGGGTGCTGGGGATCGAACCTGGGTCCTCTGCAAGAGTAGTTGGTGCTCTCAACCACTAGGCTATCTCTCCAGGCCCCCAATTTCTTTTTAAAAAATATTTTATTTATTATTTGTATTTTTTGTGTATGAGTGTATGGCCTGCATGTACATAAATGCACCAGTGTCATGCAGTGCCTGTGGATATCAGAAGAGGGCGTCATATTCCCCTGGAACTGGAGTTACAGATTGGTTGTTAGCTACCATGTGTGTGCTGGGAATTGAACCCCGTCATCTGCAAGAGCAGCCCATGCTGTTAACCACTGAGCCATCTCTACAGCTGTCTAATTTGTTAAATATTTTCTTCAACATCTTTTTTCAAAGAGTTGTAAGCTATGCCAACTATTTCATTTTGTTTGTTTGAGACAAGCTCTTGCTATATAGCTGGTCTGGTACTAGCTAAAGCTATGGCATTGAGCTTGAGTTACCACTCATGTGTCTGCCTCCAGAGTGCTGGTATTAAAGGCATGAGCTGCCATTCCTAGTTTATCATAATTTATTTTCTCCCTGTACTGAATACTGAACCCAGGGCCTCATGCATTGCTAGGCAAGTGCACGTGTTCCCAGTCTTCATTATTAATAGTCCTTTTAAAACTAAAATAATTCTCCATTTAGGGCATTTTACACTACAATAATAATTTTATAAAATCCTGTCAAGTCTCTAGGGTATAGGCAACTTTTTCATCTATGCAATTATTTCCTAAATGTCTATCCTTGTTTAATCTTGTAGGTAAGCAGATTATTTCTTCTCTTAGCCATTTGGGTTGTTCCATTTTTGTTTTTCTCAGAGTAGTTTAAAATTAGGAGACCTTCCAATAATGCTTGTTATTCTTCCTTAAATGGAAGACAGGAGTCTCCTCTAACCTATGTGGATGTATTCCCCAACCCCAACTGGATGTCTAGGACCTGAATGGCAGCAGACACTGTCTACACAGTGTTTTTCCTGTGCATATTCATCTGTGATGAACGTTTACCTTCTCACTGAATGGGAGAACATTATGACTTCCTTCTGGCATACCTGAGTTACCAGCATCATTGTTCTTGAAGTTGGGGGCAATTATGAAGAAGAGTTTCTCAGAATGTAAGTATTGTGATGCCAAGATGATTATCTGAAAACCAAGAAACCTGGTGGTTAGCAGGCAGGGAGAATACACTATTCAGATCTGCTACACACTTACCTGGTATTCACATCTGAGTAGAGAGAGCTGGTCAGTGTAAGACTTCCTCCTGTTACTCAAAGGGTACGAATTGCTTATTTGTGGGATTTCCTGGTTAGTATTTTAGACTGTGGTTGAAGTGTAATTGAGACAGCAGAAGGTGAACCTGTGGTTAAGAAGAGGCTGGGCAGCAAGATACACGAACTCATGTTAACCAACTATGCCTGACTAAAGTTTTCCAGTCTTCTACCATGAAGGCTCTCTGTGGCTTTCTACTCTCCCATCCTATGCCTTTTGATTTTCAGAGTCAAAAACATCTGGCTGCATTTTAAATTGATTCACACAATTTAGTTCAGCAGCCTCCAGGCCCCAGACTGTTCCGTGCTATGCATCAGTGTCTGTGCTGAAGCCGATGGAGGCTGTGCCTGAGCATCTGAGGGTGTAATCTGCCCTTGGGTCATTATGCTAAACCGATTCCCCACATTGAATTGTTTAGTGTGAAATAGGATTGTTTGCATTCCATTTACTCTTTACTTTCCTAATTACAGTGACCCACAGCTCTGATCTGCCAACTGTTGCATTCTATTGTGTCTTTCCAGGAACCCTCCCATAATAAGGTTAACCTTAAATACTGTGTTTCCTTCAGGATGACATAAAATTCACTCTCCTTTAGAGAAAATAAATCCAAGTCCTCAGTAAATGATGCCAGACAGAATTCTAGGAATATTGGAGTCCTGTAATTTGAGATGCATTTCCCTTCGTCAGCCTGACTCAGGCTGGAGGTGTGAGGGCTGGTTTCTGGGGCTGTCAAGACATCTCTCAGTGTTCAACTTGACAGAATGTAGAAGATGCCTGTGGGGGGTTATCTTGATTACTTTAATTGGTATGGGAGACCATCTTAATTGTGACTGGGACCATTCCCTGGGCAGGGGATCCTGAGCTATGTAAAATGAAGAAAGCCAGCTGAGAGCTTTTCTCTGCCATGATGGACTGTACCTTGAACTACTGTGGTAGTAACTCGCTAAAACAAAGAAAAAGGAATGCAGTGTGGCCTGTGCCTGAGAGTATGCAGAGTTCTGCCAGTTAGGACCTGGTAGTGCAGAGTGTTGAATCTGGATATGTGTTACCATATACGGGACACAAAGAAACTGAACCGTAAAGGGAAACTTACAGAAGGTATAGAAGGCTGGGCCTTTCTCTGTTGAAGGCTCCGTTTGTGTAAACTATCTCTTGGGGGCAGGTGTGGACACAAATAAACTGCTTTCTGGAGGAGAGAAATGTCTTGCCCTGTAGTCTCTCTGCACATGGCTCCCGAAACTCTGTGAGCTGGAAGAAACCCTTTCTCCTTTAAGTTGCTTTTCTCAGGGTATTTTTATTTATTTATTACTTTTTTAAACATGTATGAGTGTTTTGCCTGCAATTGGCACTTCGTATGTAAGGGTATCATGTGTGCACAGAGGCCAGAAGAGGTATCAGAGACCCTGGAACTGGAGTTACATTTGGAGTTATAGACAGTTACCAGCTGGGTAACTGGGAACTGAACCCTGGTCCTCTGGAAGAACCGCAGGTGTTCTTAACCAGTGAGCCATCTCTCCAGCCCCTTGTCAGGGTATTTTAAACACAGCCACAGAAAATCAACTTAGACAGATGATGATGCCATTCTAATTTTATTTCTCTTGAGTATAAAAATTGTGTGACCTCTGGGGCTAGAGAGATGGCTCAGCAAGAGCACTGAGTGCTCTTACAGAGGACCTGGGTTCAATTCTCAGTACTCACATAGTGGCTAACATCTGTAACTCCAGTTTCAGGGGATCTGACACCCTCTTCTGACCTTGATGGGCACTGCATGACATGGGTGTACTTACACACATGCAGACAATACACTCACACATAAAACAAAAATAGTAAATAAATAAAATTTTAAAATATTAAAAAAATTGTTAAGGGGCTGGAGAGATGGCCTAGCGGTTAAGAGCGCCGACTGCTCTTACAGAGGACCCGGGTTCGATCCCCAGCACCCACATGGCGGCCGAGAGCCTTCTGAAACTCCAATTCCAGGAGAACTCCAGTACCAGGGGAGTCCGACACCCTCTTCTTGACGCGCGGCATTGCACGACACGGGTGCACAGACCTGCATGCAGACAGTACATTGATACACATACAGAAATAAAAAAAAATTAAAAAAAAAATTGTTAACCCTAACTTTCAGTTCACTTCCTCTAAAAAAGAAAGCTGACATACAATGTGTATGTTACAGTGTTGTGTCAGATAGGTTTTGGGGCCATATTCCATGAGCCGTAAAATGGATTCAGCTTCATCCACACATTGTCAGTGTTCAGATACCCAGGACTCTTCCCCTGCCAATCTCTAAGGGTTAGGCAGCCTCTAGGTTCTATTCGAGGTCAATAGCTACCACCTGCTCCTTGCTACTGCATGGCTTACCTCATGTCTACTGAAGAGATCTCCTGATCTAGGGTGTTTGTGTCTCTGGTAAACTGGAATTTCCCTTATTGGTCTGGAAGCCTTAGTCTCTCCCCACCAGTAGACGGAGATGAGGCCAATGAAGTAGTTCTATGGGGCAGAATCTCCCTGTTGTCCTGCTTGCTTCTGCCCCACTGATGGAACATTGCAAGAGCTAGCTCCAGGGCCATCTCTTCCTCTCTGTACTTAGAATGCTTTTCCTCTGTGTTCCCATTGCTGGCTCTTTCTTGTGCTGTCTGACTCTGCCTTAAGAATTACCATGTTGGACAGGCTTTGAAGCTAGAATATATATAGATATAGTATATCCGGATATACAAACATCTGTAGACACAGGAACTAATCAATCAGAACAGACTCCAGTATGAAGGAGTAGTATCCTCATCCGAGGGATAGCTCTTGAGTTGCAGTTCTTGTAGTCCTATCTTATTATTGTTTGATTCATGGTAAAAATTACAATCTATATGTATTTATTTTCTATGTATTCTCTGGTAGTTTCCACAAGAGTAAGATGTGGTTAATTTTATTATTGTCAGGGAGGAAAAACTTTTATTCTCTCCTCTTATGGTCAATGCTTGAAAGAGTGTGAATTAAACTGACATTAAGTAGATTAGAAAGAGGAAAAGCAGGTTTTTATTTGTGTAGGTGTACGGGGGGGGCAGTATAGTGGGGATCACAGAAAAAAATCTGATATGCTAAGCTGCCAAAGATAGGTACTTGATAATCCTTATTAGGAGAAAGAAATGGTGGAGTAGGACGGAACGTCTTCTACTGGAAGGACAAAGGAATTTCTCTAGTGGAGACATACAGACTTTGAGAACTAATTGAGCTTAGAATGTGGTGGTCATGTTTGTTTATGTAGACAAAAATGGCCTTTCTAGTTTCCTTGTGGTTCCTGCCTCCCCTACAGACGGGATTTATGTCAGTTTCCCTTGAGTTTCCTTACTGGACGGGAAAGAAGCTGCCCTGAAGAAGAGATTTATGGCAGCCTCATTTCCAGAAGTTGCTGTGTCTAGTCAGATAAGGGAAGCTCCAAAAAAGCTTCTTTCTGCTTCTGTTGAATCTCAAATGCTTTTAGTGTAAAATAATCTTCATATCAACTCCACAGATCCAAGTGGTCCCCTTATCACCTAGCACCAAGCACTGTCCCTTGCCCATAATGAGTACTCAATAAAATTATTGAAATATGCATACACAAAACAACAATTACTTGTGGTAGCTAATAAATCTTTGTGGTTGCTTGCTCCAGGTAGATGTGTTAAAAGTGGCTAATGTCATTTATGTGGAATTGAAGCCAAAACATTCACAATGCACCGGAGAAAAAGGACCCCTTAACTGTATGATTTCTTTTCTTTTTTTTTTTTTCTTTTTTTTGGTCTTTTTGAGACAGGGTCTCCCTGTAGCCCCAGCTGTCCTGGAACTCACTCTGTAGACCAGGCTGGCCTTGAACTCACAAAGATCCACCTGCCTCTGCCTCCCAAGTGCTAGGATTAAAGGCGTGTGCCACCACGCCCGGCTAACTGTATGATTTCAAACGTGTTCCTTTCTTTGGAAGGTTGGGTAAGACGGTCCACAGGTAAGACCCTTGATGGCAGGGCCTCGCTGCAGCCTTGCTATTTTCTTTCTGGCCCTCTAGGCAAAGCGGTTTTCTGCAGAGAACATTCCAGAAGGAGCTCATTTTATTTCTCCAAACCCTGCACTAGCTGCTGATAGCAAAGGTCCCAAGAGTGGTTTGGAGGATGGCAAAAGGCGAAAGTCTTTCTGTGGGCAGCAATAGATGGAGACCGAGGGGCCTTTTGGCTTAGAATGGTGGCTTCCTCCAGGATTCTCTCCCTCACTGAGGGATTAGTCAGAATGGTGGAAAATGCTGTCCTTACCTTACTGGGAGGAGAGTGAGATTTTCCCAGATAGGAAAGGGACAGAGAGTCACATGACCTCAGACCTACTGTACACCAAGACGAGCAGCAACTTGGATGGTTGTTTTATCACTGAGCTCAAATGACGATTGTCTTCAGGCTCCTCTCCCAGCAGATCATCACTATTTCTACAAAAATGTATACTTTTCTATTTTGTTGCTAAGTCCTCAACAGTCATTGCATCCACCAGAAGGTTAAAACTGTTTATTTTTATTCTATGCGAATGAATGTTTTGCCTGCATGTATGTAAGTACACTCATGCTGTGCAATGCTCATGGAGGCCAGAAGAGGGCATTGGATCCCGTGGAACTGGAGTTACAGGCAATTGCACCTACCTTATCAGTGCTGGGAGCCAAATCCCTGCCCTCTGCAAAAGCAGCCTGTGCTTTTCACTTCTCAGCCATCTCTCCAGCTACCATCAGATCATCTTAAAGGATGCTTCAGACAAACTTTTAGCCAAATTAACCAAAAAAAGAGAGAGGAGGGTGAGAGCGAGAGAGTGAGAGAGTGAGAGAGCTTGCACTCGCGCACGTGGTGGGTGGGTGGGGAACCCAAATTAACAAACTCAGAGATGAAAAGGGAAACATTACAACAGACCCTGAGGAAATTCAGAAATCCACAAGGAAATACTTTAAAATCTATATTCCTTTGCTGAGGATGCAGCAAAGGCCACTGCTTCAAACGTTGCCGTTCAAGAGCAGCAGGGAGAGAGCTGGTTCCCAGGCAGGAAACCCTTAGAGGCCAGGAGACTGGGGTGCGAAGCCAGGTGCACCAAGCGTTCCTTCTCTGCAGACAGCCACTTCACTTTCTTTTGGGGTGAGACCTTTGGGGTAAACTGGTGTTGGAAAAGTGGTGGCAGTAGAGCGGAACCTAGTTTTACTTGATGGGAAAGTGGGGAGGAGGGCGTGGAAATCCCAGTCTCCCTATGAACCTTCTGCTCTGTTGGGGGAGGGCGAAAGAGAGAGAGGAAGGTGAATTCCAAAGGCAATCACATTGACCTCTTCCTCATTGCCACGCACTTCCTGAGCGCCGCGCACTACAAGAGCAGCCCCTGCGTGTGGGCTCCGCAGCATCCCCCGTGCTGCTCTGCCAGCGCCCCTTCCGTCAGAAAGTTTCATACCACGCTGCAACAACTTCCTGTGTCCTCTCTCTCATCCACCAGCAGGCTTCTGTGTTCCAACCATCCATCACAAAATTGGAGAAGGGTCTTATTCACCGTGGCTTCCCTCCACGTCTGTCTTGGTTATGGGTTTATTCTTATACTATCATTTGCTGGGTCTTGGCAGCGAGAGATGACAAATGCTCATGGCCATTCCTCAGCCTCTGGTGGACGCATTCCCAGAGATGTCCAAAATACATTGCACTTGAATATTCAATTTCAGAGGAAACAATCCATTTTCTGGTGTCAGAAGTGAAGGGCAAGGCTGACTGTTAGTAAAATATTATCCAATCAAGTGTGAGCAGTGACAGCTGTCCAGGGCATGTTTCTTCTGTCATTAGATTCACTTTTCTCCTGCTTTTGTGCTTTCCCAAATCTGGCTTCCCATTCTAACCTTGCTCAGGCCACTGAAGATGTTCGTTTGCTATCTGCCAAATAATGTCTGCCGCCCTAAGATCAGGCTTTCCATCTTTGCAGAAAATTGACTAAAAGTGCTCACATATTCCAGATACTAATACCCAGTTTTGCTCCGTACATTTCCCATTTCAGAACCATCAAGAAACTGAAATAAATTTGAATCATTTGTTGTCAACAGGGCAATAATGTCTGTATGTCTTACAACAGTCTTCCACAGAAATACATAAAAGTGGATTTTTCTAGTTTGCCTTTCAATTTCTATGACAAACGCTCTAACCCACACTAACTTGGGGAGGAAAGGGTTTATTTTTCTTACATCTCTGGGTCACAGTTCATCACTGGGCTAGCCCAAGGTAGGAGCCCAGGGCAGGAACCTGGAGGCAGGAGCATAGACCATGGAGGAATGCTGCTTATTGGATAGCTCTTCTGGCCCATGCTCAGCCTGCTTTCTTTTTTTAAAATTTATTATTTTATGTGTATGAGTGTACTGTCTGCATGTAGGTTTGTGCACCTGTGTTGGGCAGTGCTGCGGAGATCAGAAGAGTGTGTCGGATTCCCTTGGAACTGGGGTTAAAGACAGTTCCTAGCCACCATGTGGGTGCTGGGGATCGAACCTGGGTCCTCTACAAGAGCAGCCGGTGCTCTTAACCACTGAGCCATCTCTCCAGCCCCTCAGCCTGCTTTCTTATACAATACAGGACCACATGCCCAGGTGTGGCACAACCACTATGGGCTGGGCCCTCCCACATCACTCAATAATCAAGAAAATGCCCTACCAACATGGCCACAGGCCAGTCCAATGGAGACAGTTCCGCAATTGAGGCTCCCTCAACCCAGGTGTGTCAAGTTGACATTAAAGCTACCCAGCACATGGATAAAATAGAAACCCACTGCCTTGATGCCACACACCCTCATTCAAGGATTCTGAAGGCAACAGAGATTGTGAACAGAAACTGTAGAACCAGAACGTAGGCAGCAGCCCAATGTTAACCACGCCTCTGGTGGAATTGATTCCTCTGCTTCTCATAGCTTTAGACAAACAAGCTTCAGAGTGTTTCCCACCAGCCCCGCCCCCCCCCATTGACTGTTATTTTTTTCATTTATACTAAAGAGCAGAAAAAAAGGTGGGAGAACCTAATGAGGAATAAATAATGGAGAAGGGTAAGAAAAAAAGTCTTTGTTTGTAAGTGTATCCGACCTTATAAACTTAGATAATCCACGGATCATTTCCGTGGTAGAGTGTTACGGCTCCAAACAGAGCCATTGTGCTAATGGAGCAGCTGATGGTCGTTTGCACAGGCCCTGCATACTAAAGGTCCTTATGAAATATGGGAACCGAGCGCCGCCAATACCCATTTATAAAAAGAATGAAGTATTCCACCACCTCACTCTTTCTCCAACCTGCATCCCCTCCAAAGTCACAAAGAGTGGCATCAACTTCTTGAACTAATTGCCTAAAAATGTTAAGTTTAAGAAAAAGAGCTCTGTATTTGCAGCAGGGGAAAAAAAAAATCAAACGAAAATCTGGCTTGTATTTTGAAGCCTAAAACACATTTTTGCACTTGGGGAAATGAGCGAACCTGTGCCACAGTCTCATTTCAGCAACTGATGTTTAAGCCTCGGAAATTAAATCATAGACACCCTGGGCTTTAGAGAGGGACGGAGGTGGGGACCTGGCTTTGCCAAGGCACTTTGGGCCTAAGTAGCAACACCCTGCTTGGCCACACTGGAGAGTAGGCTGCCAATTGGGCAAAATTATATGATGCTTTTGAGATGTGCGCAAATAGCCCATTACACTTTTCACAGCGTTCCTTCATTAAGCTCGTGGAATTGTTTCTTTATGTTTTCCTCATAATAGCTTCTGAAAGGTCAGGAATTGCTTACTTGACTTTCTGGCGTCCTTCAGGGAATAATGCTGTTAACCATTTGCTGCTTTTGCTATTCACATATGACATTTGCTCCAAGGGTTCCCATAGGCTACAAAGACTTGAGTTCTTTCTGACCTGACCAGCATGCTCATGCACACATACACACAACCCCCCCCCACACACACACCCGCACATACATCTACTAGGGATAAGGGGTAGAAGAAAGATACTGGAATCCTTTGTAATTGAGATTTTGTTTGATTTTCGGGTAGAGTTGATATTTCACTCTGTGGTACTTAGAAAGAGAGGACTGGGATTTTTGAGGCTCAGACAAATTGTTCAAAGTCAGACTTGCTTCTTCTGATGTGGGTGACGGGGGGTGGGGTGAGTTATCTCAGCTCTCCAAATGTTACTTTCCAAGTGTGAAATAACAGCATTGCTCCTCAATAAGTGCTTTCCTTGATGAGAACACATGAGCACACACACAGGTGCACACACACCACACGATTGTACAACGTTGACTCAGAACAAAATCAGGTAGGGGTGGAAGTCTCCTAACGGCAGTCCTTTCTGGAAGGCTCTGCTGCGTTCATACCCCTTCCTCTATTGCCAAACCAAACGCCCATTCATTGTGGTCCACGCCTGGTTTTATAAGGGGGCAGGGCCATTTTCAATGCCTGCTATGTGCCCAGGGCCTTTGTATGTGTTACATTGTGTCCAATAAATAAATAAATAAATAAATAAATAAATAAATAAATAAATGCACATTTAAAATACCTTACATTAAAAAAAGTAATATCTGGTGCTGGAGAGATGGCTCAGTAGTTAAGAACAGTTGCTGCTCTGGCAGAAGACCAGAGTTCTATTCCGAGCACCCACATGGCAGCTAACAACTGTCCATAACTCCAGTTCCAGGGGGATCCAATGCCTTTCTTCTGGCCTTTATACAGGCTTTGCATGACATGGGTGCATGTACACTCATATACATGAAAATAATATATAAGTAAATCTTTTTAAAAAACTAACAGCCATTTCAGACAATTGAAAAACTACCTAAAATTCCAGACAAATTAAAATTTATAATTTTTTTTGTTTGGCAACAGTAACAATTAAAGTTTGGTATATGTTTTTTCTGAAAGGGACAAACACATGTGTGAAAATATGTACATATATATATATATGTATAAACACATTTGTTCTTTAACAAATTTAAAATTAGAATCAACTGCTTCCTGGATGCAAGGTTCTGTGTCTAAGGCTTTTTTTGTTGTCAAAGCTGAGAGATAACGTAGAGGAAATATTACAATGCTTAAGATACTAATAATAGTGTTAGAAAGAAATTCATTTTCAATTTGGCAGCTAATATGATTCCTCTTTGGGTACCTTGGGCCAGGAAAGCATTTATTTTGTATCCCTAAGCTTTATTACTGCCCTAAACTAAGGAAATAAATCTCCCTCTGTCCCTAAAGTAACACACTTATTCTCCTAAGCACACCACTATCTGCTTCTTTAATAAAACAAAACAAACATTGTGTGGTTTACTTTTAAAGAATTTTACCTTGGCCTTGAAATCAGATTTGTGTCAGAGCCCTTAGTCTGCAGCTTATAAACTTTATGACCTTGGACAAGTCGTACAACTTTTTAGAGTCTCAGTTTCTTCGTCTTCCAAATAAAGGTAATATCTACCTTGTAGTTGCCAGGAGTGTTAATGCATTTTTTAAAAGCCTCATGAAATGCTTGCCAATATTTGCTTTTGCATTTTTAATTAGTTTTTATTTTATTGTGAAAGTAATCTGAGCTTCTTTTTTAAAAAGACTTTTTGTGCATGTAGTGTGTGGGGGTGTGTATAGGCCACAGCCTGTGTGTGGAGGTCAGAGGATGACTTTGGGTATTCTATGCTTTTTGCTTTCCTTGAGGTAGGTTCCCTTGGTAATCAGTGCTGATTACCCTAGGCTTGATGGCCCTGTATCCACCTCCCATCTTGTGGGGCATGCTGGGATTATATTACCTGTGACATTACCTGGGACTACGTCCAGCTTTATGTGGGTTCCAGGTATCCAAATGTTGATTGTCACGCTTGCACAGAAAGCAGTTTATCCACTGAATATCTCCCAAGCCTTGAAAAAATTTTGACCTGTACATCAGGATGTTCACTGGAAGCGTGGTGTCTCCAAATGCACCCTGTTTTTTACCATTTTCAAACTAATATGGCCGAAGGACTACTAGTAAATTCTCAAGATACATTGCTATAAAAAACATTCTAGGGCTAGAGAGATGGTTTACTGGGTACGAGCACCAGCCATGCAAACCTCACACTATGAATCTAGTCCCTGGAGGCCGTTGAAAGTGCTGGATGCAGTGGCATGCACCTGCGATCCCAGCACACTTTACTGAGGGGCAAACACAAGAACTGACTGCAAGCTTGTGAGTCACCTAGCCTGAAGTTCATGGTGCAATGTAAAATAAATAGTCAGAGAGGCTGCCTCAACAAAGTGGAAGGCAAGACCTGACTGCCAATGTTGTCTTCTGACCTCCACACATGTGCTGTCACACACACACACACACACACACACACACACACACACACACAAATTAAGAAAAGGAAAAAAACTCAACATTCTAAAGCCAGGCTTGGTACTAGGTGCATGCCTGTAATGCTAGCACTCAGAAGGCCAAGGTAGGGGGAAATGTAAGTTTTAGGCCAGCCTGGACTGTAGAGAAAAAAGATCTCTGAGATCCTATTCAGACATTACCCTGCAAGTAAGCTAAATGTCCAGATATTTTAATTTCTTTGATAAATTTAAGATTTTCCATTTTTACATAATTAGAAAGAGGAAAAACAAAAACCTTCAAACTAAGAAGTGAGAGAAGGGGATTAGAAAGTTATCATTTCTAATTTAAAACTAACAGAAACCATTTGATTGTAGGAATGTATTGCTTTAAATTTTTGCTAGTATGGTAGTACATTCTCATGGAAGTGTTCATTGATGGGCATGTAAAGTAAATGAAATTCCTTCTCACGGTGTCTTCATTCTGTTACCACTGGCAGCATTGTTATTATTTTGGTCAGTACTGAGGAATGAACCCAGGGCCTTGCACACATTGGGCAAACTAACGTTGGCTATATCCCCAGCCTCTGTGAATAGTTTTGATGTCTTAACTTTTCTTTGCCCATTAAATTTAAAACCGTCTCAGCCCAAGTGCATGGTTTAACCCTTTTAGTGATATAGCATTCATTTTGCTTTGGTTTGCTTGCTGCTGAATTAATTAATTAATTAATTAATGTTAGTCATTCATTCATTCCTTTATTAAGCATTAGACATCTGTCCTTGTCCATATACTCAGTATAGTGTTGAAGCTTCTTGCAGCCTCAGGCACAATCTGTGCCCTGAGAGATACATATGATACTGTTTCTCTCTGTTGCTGTGATAAAACACTCCCCAGAACTAACTAACTAACTAACTAACTAACTAACTAACTAACTAACTACCTAAAAACTAAGGAAGAAAGTGTTTCTTTCTTCTTACAACTCCCAGGTCACTTTCCATCACCTTGGGAAGCCAAGGCAGGAACTCAAGGCAGGAACCTGAAGGTGGGGACTTCAGCAGAGATCGAGGAGGAAGATTGCTCACTGGCTTACTCCAGGGCTCATGTTCAGTTCAGCTATCTTTGTTATACAACTCAGGCCGCTCTGCCTAGGGATGGTACCCCCCACGGTGGGCTGGGCCCTCCTACATCAATTAGCAATTAAGAAAATGCCCCAGAGATGTGTCCACAGGCCAATCTGATGAAGCGGTGCTTCAACTGAGATTTCCTCCTCCAAGGTATGTCTAGGTTTGTCTCAAGTTGACAAAAGCTATGACAATTAGAGCCAGTACAGGATGCAGCAGAGCTGCAGAGCACGGACACTGAACTCAGGTGATCTGTGATGGCATCCGGAAGGAAGGGATTCTAAACCGAGATCCGAAAGCTGAGTAAACATCATCAGAGATGATGACAAGCTGAAGTGGATAGGCCACCTGTGCAGGAGCAGGGCCTGAAGATGATGGAGAGAGAACAAGCTTGGACAGAGATTCAGTCCCAAAGGACTTTGCAGATCTGATTAGTGGGCATGGATGGACCTCGTGAAAGGACTGTAGATGGGGAATGCTATTGCTGTGTTCACATTTGAGAAGATCCTCTCTGGCCACAATGTGAGGAAAGAACCTGAGATGGACCAGGAGGCAAGGACAAGAAGAGCACCTGTGGAAACCTAGACTAGAACTGATGATGGTCTGAGCACGGGTGTGGGAGAAGCAGACAGATTCAGGAGCAGAGGAATTCTTTATGCAAGGATGACTGATCCTTGGAGGAAGCCACTGAGAATGAAGGCGTTTGGTATAGGGGCCATGTTTTCCAGTAACTAGTGGAGCAAAAGACTTCATTGGAACTCAATTTTTGAAAAATTAAACTAAAATTAGTTTTTTTAAAATAATGTCAGTGATTATATAGCTAATAGTCACAATCAAACTAGTGTTTAAGATGCAGAATGAGGCAAGAGTTTCAGAGGCCCAGTTCTTCCACACAGACTTCACGAAAGCACGCAAGCAGTGCTCTTTACTTCATGCCCAAGTTTAGCAGCAAGTTTTAATAGAGATCATCTTGAGAAAAAAAATATTTATTCTTCCTCCCCATGGATCTGTTCCTTTTGATATTCAGATGATTTCCAAGATCATTTTTGTTGACTTTATGAAACTATGTCTTTTTTAAATGTACAATTTGTTAGTAGCAGCTCATTGGCTTTGTATAATCCAGTCATTTGTAACTGGCAAAGAATTTAAAAGTTAGGGGTAACATTCTAAATGGGAAGCTCTCATGGGTAAATATTTTTACATTATGATAGATTTTGCTTTTCTAAATGGACTCATTTTTTAAAATTTTATTTATTTCTGTATGTGTATGAATGTACTGTCTGCATGTAGGTTTGTGCACCCGTGTCGTGCTTTTCTATGCAACCTGTGGCCTACGGGGACTTGGGTAATGAACACTTGGGTAATGAGAACTCCCTATTATCTACCACCTATTCACTGGAAATGTGTCTCAACAGAGAACGGTAAAAGAAAGCTTTCCTCAAGGGAAAGTAAAACGGTGAGGTCTTCATCTTCTAGGACTAAATCCTTTGTGTACATCAAAGACACAGTAGAGAAGAACATGAAATACCTTCTTCAAATTTCTCTTCCATTCTTGCTCAGCTGAAGATGTTGGCTCAGCGGCGCTCCCATCAAAGGACACAAGATTTGCTGGAAGAATCTCTGCACTTGCTGGAAGGAAGCCCATATCTCATTACCAATGAGAGAACACCATCTTATCCACTGATGTTTTATGAAGGAAAAAACATTTCCTCCTTGTGAACATAGTGTTCCTTCTGCCCACTTCCCAGTTCCCATAACTATCTTTAATCAAAGGGATTCAGGAAGATTCTGAATCGTCATTGTCTTCCTCCTGAAGAAGATTTAATTTTCTGCCCTTTGTGAATTGATACTGAATTTGTATCATTGTTTAAAATATTTTGATTGATGATTCATTAATTGAATATCTAATCCAATTCTTTCCCTTCCTCCTTTATCCCGTTTTCTTTCATAATTATCAGTTAAGTACCGCTCTATTCAAGGCACTATGCTAGATGCTGACTCACAAACACAAGTGCAACCCCATGGTCAAGTGACAATGTTGACTGAGAGTATTTCCCTTATTCTAAATCTTGATTGCTGTGCTGTAAGGCAGTTGTATTTCAACATTTTAGTGCACCTTTACTGTCTGTCTTCTCATTAACCGTCCTTGGTTTGATGGGGGACCTTTGTAAGCAATAGCACTTGCCAGGTCCATGCTGAGATTGGAGTAACAGAGCTGATTGTGAAGACTTGCTCCTCTGAGCACAGTCCCAAGAGCCTGGGTAGCATCTAGGGCCCACTCTATTCTGGGAAAGAGCTCATGGGGATTTTATATCATATTGTACTACCTCAACATTTCTTTTTTCAAAAGGCAGCTCCCAATAGCTGAATCTTCTCCAACCCCTTTTTACCACTGTCCACCTCTCCATTCTTTTCCTATGCTCCAGCTGCACTGCCCTACCCTTCTCCATCTCCCCAAGCATTCCTTCCTCCTGTGCCTGCACACCTCTCCAATTAACAAGGTGATTTGCCCCTAACTTGGCAGCCCCAGACTGCGTCCTTATTCTCGACATTTAAAAACACAATCCAAGTAGGTTAGACAAAACCCCAGACCAAGCAATACGCCTTATGCAGTGACTACCTGGACGATCAACTAGGATGCTCCAATTTGCATTTTTTTGTGTTTCTAGTAGCACTCCTGCACTCACTCCTCTAGTGATATTATGCATTACTGCCCATAGGTTGTGGGCCTAGGACATAATGATTGGGAGGGGGATCTTAGCAAGCAGTTGTGAAGACATGATGGGAAGAGACTGGAATTGAGAACAATCATTGGGGATAGAGCATTCAACTGGGAATTACAGTGGAAAGCCTGTAGGGTGACCATCATGGTTGTCCTGAAGGATGGAGGTAGAACATATATCTATGGACTCCCAGATGTGAAAGGTTGATTGTTGTCCCCAGGGATGACCGGTTCACTTCCTGTGTGCTGCAAGGCCTGAAGCTGAGCCAGCTCCTGCAGAGACTGTCTAGGCAGCCAGAAAGCCAGCAGCAGGTTTGGGAGCTGCCTGCCCATCCCAGTTGCAGCTGAGAAGTCATGAGAGTAGAGGGGGTGTGGCTTAATCCACTCTAGATAGTGTTCCATGTGGCTGCACAGGGCACTGGCCATTCTTGCTTGGTTTCTTTTGTCAGCTGATGAATTTCACAGGACAAAGTCAGTGCCTTCACCTGTGTTTCCTGAATGCCTAGTGCAGTGCCAGACTCACTGGAACCCTTCCCCTTTATTCCAGAAAAGGCGATTAAAAAAAAAACTTAAGAAAACTTGGACCTGGGGAGACGGCTCAGCAGTTAAGAGCACTGAAGCTCTTGTCGAGGATCCAGGTTTGATTCTCACACCCACATGGCTGCTGAAAACCACCCATGACTCCAGTTCCAGGGGATCCAATGCCCTCTTCTGGCTTATGCAGGCATTGCATGACACAAGTGCATTTACACACACACACACACACACACACATGCACACACACACACACACGCACAGACAATACATTCATACACATAAAGTAAAAGTATAAAAATAAAATATAAAAAATAAATAAAAGAAAAACTCGAGGAAACTGAAGTCAGAAACCTGCATTCTAGACTCTACTGGTCTGTGTGACCTTGGATATGTCAAAACCTCAATGACTTAATACTTAGCAATTCCTGCTTTAAAATACAGACATCTAAGCATTACAGTAAAGGAAATTTTTCTGCCAGTGGCTGGGCTTGGAAAGAAATACGATTCTCTAACTTCGCAGTGCCCTCTAATTTGGTATTTTAAACCTCTCTGAGGTGTAAGACAAACACTGTGGTGGCAAGGAAGGGAGGTGACAAAGTCGGATACCTGGAAAATGTTTTGTTTCCTTCATGATTCAGAGCTCAGAGAAATCTTCACTAACACTCTCCTGTGAAGAGTGATAGGACGTTAATTTCCCACAGATTCATTATCACCATGAAATGAAATTTTGGAACACATCAGAGGTAAACGTAATGTGCAAATGTAGAATCCAACAATTCGAGTTTTAGCTGCCTTGTGTTTTTACACCTCTGTCAACAAGACACTCATTAAAGACTTTTCCCTGGTAGTGTACTTGAAAGAAAAGCTGAGGAGAATATTATAATACTCTGGATGGAGAAGTACCCTTGCTAGCTAACTTTTGAAGGGATCCATTTGTGTATGGATTTCTAGGGGTTTAAATGATCACAAAATGTCTTGTGCTCAGCATTGTGCTGGGTCCTAAAGATGCAGTCTTGTAATAACACAAACTTGCACCTGCCTTTGTGGAGCTTACAGTCCAGTGGAAGAGGACTGTATGTTTCTTTTAATAAAATGAGAGTAAAATTGTATTTTAAAACCTGTGCTTCTGAGAAGGAAAGCTGGTTTTGTTATGGCAAAAGAAGGTAGAAATCATATGATCTGGAATGTCAAAGAATATCCACCTGCAATGGGATTTGAGTAGAAAAGGAAGTGAAGGGAGATCAGCACTTTGTCCAAGTGACAAAGCCTTTGAGGTTGTCATAATCATAGTGGGAGGAGCGTGGAGTGGGTGAGGGGGGTGCAGGTCAGAGCAGCTCAGGATTCTCCCAAAGCACAATGCGAGCCATTGAACCAGTTCAGCAAGACGTGGTGACTGTATCAGATCTTGATACTTTCAAATATTAGAAGAGCAATTCAAGTGAAAACTTCCTTCCTTCCCTCCCTCCTTCCTTCCTTCCTTCCTTCCTTCCTTCCTTCCTTCCTTCCTTCCTTCCTTCCTTCCTTCCTTCCTTCCGTAGCCACCACATGGCCTGGAACTTGCTATGTACACTATTCCAGGCTGGCCCAGATCGCACCTGCCTCTGCCTTCCAAGTGCTGGGATTGAAGAGTTATATGACCACTCCCAGCCCAGAAACATTTGTTTATGCTTGAACTATCCTGTCTACTGCAGACATGTTCATGAGTGTGCACACACACACACACACACACACACACAGATTGATTTTCCAAAAGATGTCAGTCCAATTTGCCCCAGAATTATCAATCTCTCTCAGTCTCATTTGGGAAACATTTCGTTTGTACTTCTGGGCATGGCTGTATTTACTCAGTAACTAAATTCCATGCTGCAGTGTCATGGGGAATAGAGAGTCCTTTCTCTGCATATTAAGTATGCAAGGGGAGCTACCGTTCTCTCTTGGAAATGGTAGCATCACAGCCATCACACAAACAAGTCCTGGCCAAAGGAATTGTCCAGTGGCCTCTGTGGGACTTCTATACTATGTCTGTAGCATCCATTACCTTCCTCAGATTTCTTAGCATACCCCAAAATGGATTAAGCTGCTTTGACAGGCTCTATTTTTTATGAAGCTCTTTGGCCATTACTTACCATGTTATTTTCCTCAAGGTGCTTGTGGACTGATTTATGATTTCATTTACGGTTTTGACTGGTAGTTTGGATACGCTAACTAGCCCACCTTTTCCCGGATCTGCTTTTGGCTGCTTTATCTCCAACACTAAATCAGCCTGCTTAAATTTCTCTGGTACATACGTCTCTACAACAGATACTAGGACAGGAAGGTGCATCCTACAGTAGCTGTTTTGTCCAATATGTTGAAGTGATTTTCACCTAGCTCAGCTGATTTATAAATATTTAAATTGTATAAGTATTCTCTTACCTGCTTCTTATTAATTCTCTTTTGAGATATTCCCAGAGACCCATTAATATTTATCTTGCTGAGCCCTGCTTCACTCTTTGTGCTAAAGGCTCCACCCTCACTTCTTTTCCAGCTCTTATCTCATGCTTTTGCCTCTGGTTTAGCAAAAGCAACCATTGTTTTCCTGGGTGGTCGCATCCTATTGTGTTTTTAGAAACCTCTCCATACAACCTCTTGCTTCTTTTCCTCCTCTAATTCTGCCCCTCAGCAGCTATCTTCTGGAGTTGCCTTTTCCTCATATTGAATATTCTTTTCCCCCCCAAACCCTACGTAATTGGATTTTTGACACCCCCCCCTCCCCCGTCACATCAGGAAACATTTATGCCTTAAGCCTTGTATATCTGAATTTGCTTGTTGGTTATGTAATGGCACCCTGCATCCACTTGTTTGTTCCTCCTCTAGAGAATGTACTTCAATGGCCACACCCTTATTTTTCCCCTTTCAGTAGAACAACACAAGTAGTTATCACTTAGTTCCTGAAAGATGGCTGGAGACAGTCCATTTATTTCAGAACATGTCCAGAGAATTGATCTGAAATAAACAGCAACTGAATAACAAAACCAAGGCAAGGAGTTTCCAATAACAAAATAATAATAGTAAAATGATTCTTGGAAGGGTCCAGGAATCTGTCTCAACAGGAACACATTGGAAATTTTAATGTGTTTTCAAAGAGTGTGGCTTGTACATCACAAAAAATTAAAAAGAAAAAGAAAAGAGAATGCACTGTGTCATTGTGTTTATGAAGGCTCAAGAAGAGGCCACTCTGAGCTGAAGTGACAGAGCAGGGCACCCCCTTGAACATGCTCAAAATATGTCATGACCCCACTAGTGGTGACAAGTCTCTGTACATATGTTAGGCAAATTCATCAAGCTGTGCACTTGTGATTACTAAGCTTAAAGAGTTAACATAATTTCCAGCATGTTTTATACCCCGGTTCATGAAAATAAAACAATATGTTTACAAAGCCAGTTGCCTGAAGGTGTAATAATATTTTCAGGGGGCTATCTGAAATAGTTTTTTTTTTTTTGTCTTTTTGAGACAGGGTCTCCCTGTAACGCCAGCTGTCCTGGAACTCGCTCTGTAGACCAGTCTGGCCTTGAACTCACAAAGATCCACCTGCCTCTGCCTCCTGAGTGCTAGGATTAAAGGAGTGAGCCACCACGCCCGGCTGAAATAGTTTTAAAATCTGGTATATACCCACAGATACTTATGCTGCTAGGCAATTTTACCTGTTTAGGAAGCTGCTGAAATGGAAATGAGTATGTTTTGTGAGTGGCTGCTGGGTCATGGACTTGTCCTATGGGTTGTGAGCATAGAGAGAGGACAGCATTGAGACCTCTCTTTTGAATGAGTCCATGGACCCAGGGAGATCACAAATATTTCCCAAACAACACACATGTAAATAGAAGTGGTTAGAGATTCAAGCACAGGTTTCAAAGACACCAATGTCTGGGTTGTACCATGGGATATCCAGGAATCTCAGAGAACTGCGTTTGCATTTTTCCTAGTCTTTTTGCTGCTGTGATGGACATAGCTTTCAAATGTTCCTATTTTGTTTATTTGGGGGAGACAAATGAATATAGATACATGGAAATGACTCATAAGACAATGTTGGCTTTTATTTAGGTGGTACTTAGAATGGGCCTGGTCCTATTCTGAAAGCATTATCAAATTTAATAAGCACACAAAGTCTATGAGGTAAAAGAAAACATTTATCTTTCCTGTTTTACAGATGAAGACACCAAGATTCTGTGAGGGTAAAATACCAGATTGCTGGCACACCTCAAGCCCTGGTGGCCTGATTTGAGCCATTTCCCTTTTACCATCTACTACATTGTACAGTAATGATTTTTAAAGAATATATTTGTAGGAAGTAGATCGATCAGATCAATGTTTTAAAATTTTTTAAACAACACAAGAACAGTAGGCATCAATAAAAGGAATATCTGTCGGACTTGTATCCATCATTAAGATGAATGAATTTAAGAAACTGTATTGGCTTAGTGGATCTCTTCTGGCAGCTAGCTTATAAGCAACTGTGTTCAGCACTTGCATGGCTGGAGCCAGGTGCCCCCCTCAGCCAGCCACTTGCCTGTAGACTTTTCATCTGAGACAACAGGACCGAGACTTCTAGCTTCTCCTCTCAGTGTGCTTTTAGGACTATTTCTGGTTCTTGTGCAGCAGTCTTGGATCATTTCCCTCTAGTTCTGTTATTTTAAAGGTATGTTCTTATGTGTAATAGAATCTATTTAGATATATTGGGGTCAAGCATTATCTCTATAGAGACCACTGTGATATGGGTGCTTTTGGTTCCCAAAGAATTTTTGTGCCATTTCACACACTATTGGGCTGTAATGTGCTCCTAGTACCTAGATCTTTTTTGTCCACTTCTCTCCTATCAGATTTGAAGCTTTACATCAAAACGGACATCTCCTCTGAATAATGAATGGGTCAAGGAAGAGATAAAGAAATAAAAACATTCCTGGAACTGAATGACAATGACAATACAACACAGCAAAACCTATGGGATACCTTAAAAGCAGTCCTAAGAGGGAAGTTTATAGCCCTGGGTGCCTACATTAGAAAAACAGAAAGAGCACAAGTGAATGATCTAACACTACAGCTAAAAGCACTTGAGAGGCAACAACAGATGAACCCTAAACGCAACAGACAGGAAGAAATAACAAAAATCAGAGCAGAAATCAATGAAATAGAAACAAAGAAAACAATACAAAAAATCAATGAAGCCAAAAGTTGGTTCTTTGAAAGAATAAACAAGATAGACAGACCTCTAGCCCAGTTAACAAAAAGAAAGAAGGAACAACTCCAAATCAATACAATCTGTGATGAAAAGGGAAATATCACAACGGACAAGGAAAAGATCAAGAAAATTATATGGGAATATTACAAGAACCTATATTCTACCAAGTTTTGACAACCATAGAGAAATGGATGAATATCTAAATCCTGGATCACCAAAGCTTGGTCAGAAGAGACCAGCAGCTAAACAGACCCATAACATATGAAGAAATAGAGGATTTAGTAAGAAGCCTCCAACTAAAAAAAGCCCCAGGCCCAGATGGTTTCACAGCAGATCTATAAGACATTTCAAAAAGACCTACAACCATTTTACTAAAACTGTTTTAGAAGTATACAATAAGAGGGAATTCTCCCAATTCCTTCTATGAAGCCCCTCACTCTGTTACCAAAACTGGGCAAAGATCCAACTAAAAAAGAGAATTATAGACCCATCTCCCTCATGAACACAGATTGCGAAATTCTAACAGAATACTGCAAAGGCCATACAGACCCACATCAAGAAGATGCATCCATCATGACCACGTTGGAATTCATACCAGAGATGCAGGGATGGTTCAACATACGAAAAATCAATAAACTCACCAAAACACATAAACGGAATCAAGACAAAAACCACACCAACACTCAATTGATGCTGAAAAAAGCTTTCACAAATTCGGCATCCCTTCACAGTCGCTGAGGGAATTGGATTGGAGGGATTCCTATTCCTTCAGTAACACAAGCCATATACAGTGAAACCCCGCCAATATCATCCTAAATGGGGAAATGACAGAAGCATTCCCTTTAAGAGGTGAAACTTGGTCAAGGCTTGCCCCTTTCACCACTCCTCTTCAATATAGTGCTTGAAACACTTGCTAGAGCAATATAAGGCAAGAAAAGGATATAAAGGAATACTAATTGGAAAGAGAAATTGAGCTTATCCCTATTTGCTGATGATATGATGTTTTACTACGGGATGATAAAACTCCAGCAAAAACAAAAAAAAAAAACTAGAAAATTAACAGGCAAAAGTGGCAGGATACAAACTCAACTTAAAAAAATCAATGAGCCTTTTTACACACAACAAGCAAACTGGAGAAAGAATTGTCAAGATACCGTCCCACTCACAATTAGCTTCAAAAACAATAAGGAACTCAGGAACAAACCAACCAAAGACACCAAAGACCTCTACAAACAAAAATTTTAAACCCTTAAGAAAGAAATTGAAGAAGCCTCAGAAGATGGAAAAACCTCCCATGCTCATGATGGGAAAATTTAACCATTGTAAAATGTTCATTTTACCAAAACTCTTGTTATAGATTTAACGCAATCCCATATCAAAATCCCCATAGTTTTCTTCACGGAGGCTTGGAAACAAAAAGTTCTTTTTAAATCAATTTGGAAAAACAAAAAGACCTCATGAATAGCCAAATCAACCCTAGGGAAAAGAGCTACACGGGGGGATCTCTATACAGATTTCAAACTATTTACAGGGCCTATAGTCAGACAAAACAGCCTGGTCTGGCACAAAACAGACCTGTTGACCAATGAACAAAACCGAAGATCCAAATCTGATGCACATACACTTTCGGCCATCTCATGATTTGGACAAGGGAGCCAAGAAGAAACCACAAGGGAGAAAAGACAGCATCCTTCAGCAAGTGTGTTGGCAAAAACTGGATCACCACTTGTAAAAAGAATGAAATTAAACCCCTACCCTCGCCCTGTAACAAAGTCAACTCCAGATGGGATTAAAGACCTCAACGTGAACCCCAAACTCTGAAGGTGATAGAAAAAAAGTTGGCAGCAGACTACACGACATGAGTGTAGGAAAAGACTCCTAAATCAGACAGCAGCTGCACAAGAATTAAGGTCGACAATGGCAAATGGGACCCATCAAACTCAAAAGCTTCTTTACATCAAAGAAAAACAATCAAGGAAGTGAAGAGAAATCCCACAGAGTGGGGGAAACTTCACTGCAGATACATCTTACAAAGCAATTGATTGCCAGAATATATAAAACTACTCACAACAACAAGAAAAAGGAAAACAAATGACCCACTCAATAGATGGAGCAAACGAAACGAACAGAGACTTCACAAGTGAGGGAATTAGGAGATGTCTGAAAAACACCTCAAGAGTGTTCAACATCACTAATCATTAAGAAACTGCAACAAAACCACTTTAAGATATTCATCTTACTCCAATAAGACTGGCTAGGGATCAAGAAAAACAAAATGAACACAAGTGCTGGAGAGGTTGTTGTGGGGAAAGGGGAACACTCATCCACTGCTGGGGGAATGTAAAACTCATACAGCCACTATGTAAAGCATGTTGGAGACCTTGGAAGACTTGGAATGAACTTTCCACCCGACCCAGCATACCATCCTGGGCATGTACCCTCAAGACTTACGCCACCACAGAGATACATGTCACGGGCCATGTTTATTTCAGTCTCTCCTTCACAATAGCAAGGAGCTGAACCACACAAAGTTCCCCTCACACTGACGGTGGAAGAGAAAATGTGGTTCATCTCACAATGGAGTCTATGCAGCAGTAAAAAGAAAGACGACTCACGCGCTTTGCAGGAAAATGGCTGGAGCTAGAGGACATCATGCTGAGTGAAGTAACACAAGACCCAAAAAAAACGACGAATGGTATCCCTCATCTGTGGATGGCTAGTGCCAATTACCTGGTTGTAAGTATTTCTTGTGTCTTGGTGCGCCCCTGAGCTTTTGTAAAAAGCAGTTGGCATAATGCATTTTGGAAACAAAACAACTACCAACAACAACGAAAAGACTGCATCAAAGAACTGACTGAAACAGTGAACTTCTGCTCAAAACAGTCAACTTCCCATGAGATGTTTTTCCACATGAGAAGACTAAGTATGATGAAAAAGCATGTTTGGCAGAATGGCATGAGCTCTGGCGGGGTGGGGAATGGGTGGGGGAATGGGTGGGAACACGGTCTAGATTTGTTAAAAAAAAAAAAAAAAAAAAAAAAACCCAAAAAAACAAAATGGACATCTCCATCTTGCTTTTTATTTGGTGGAGAAAAATGCAATGATATGCCTTATAAATATAGACATTGTCCAAACATATTAATTATAAGCATTTTGCTGTATTTCCTTTATCTCTCTCTGCATGTCTATAAATGTGTTTGTAGATCTATCTATCTATCTATCTATCTATCTATCTATCTATCTATCTATAATTTCTTTGAATCATTTGAGAATTAGTTGTAAACACCATAAAAGCTTAACAGTCATCTAATGAAATCCAAGAAAATTATCTTATGTGACTTATGCAGTTATTATATTTGAGTTATTTAACTCAAAAAATTTTAATTATCTGTATTTGTGGTGCATAGTTTTAGTTGTCAACCTGATACACTTAAGGAGAGGGAATCTTAGTTGAAGAATTTCCTCCATTGGATTGTCTGTGGCCATGTGTGTGGGGCATTTTCTTGATTCTTGAGTGATGTGGGAGGGCCCAGCCCACTGTGGGCAGTGCCACCCCTGGGAAGGTGGTTTTCTGATGTATGAGAAAGAAGGCTGAATACAGGTCAAAGGAGCACGCCAGTAAGCACAGTTCCTCCATGTCTGTGTCCCAGGTTCCAGCCTTGAGTTCCTGCCTTGGCTCCCCTTGATGATGTAAGCCCAATAAACCTTTTCTTTTCCAAGTTGGTTTTGGTCAGTGTTTTTTTTTTTTCTTCTATCACAGCATTAGAAATCTAATTAAGATAGTATGGGTATGTATCTGTGGCTGGGTGGAGGTGCTTGTAGAGGCCAGAGGCATTAGACTCCTCTGGAGCTGGAATGACCCGGGTGCTGGGAATCAAACTTTGGTCCTCTGCAGGAGCAGTAGGTACTCTGAACAACTTAGCCATCTCTTTATCCCCTAAATAATCTAATTTTAAGATAATTATCTAATATATAGCCCATATTAGAATTTCTCCAGTTGTCCCAGTAATATTCTATAGTTCCTGATTTTTTTTCCAATTCAAGATTTAACTGAGGCTCCTTCATCAAATTTACTTAACTATGTCCAGTGTTTCATGAATAAAGGTCTTTGTGTCAAATATCTTTACTGAGCTCCATAGTTCCAAACGTGGTTCTTCATCTAACCCCTCATAAAACACCTGGTTTGCTTCACAGATCTTCCCATTTCAATATGAGAGAAGTACATATGAAGGGGGTTCTTGTGCATTGTGGAAAAGGTTAAAATCACTAGGAAATAAGCTGGGCATGGTGGTACACGCCTTTAATCCCAGCTCTCAGGAGGCAGAGGCAGGAGGATCTCTCTGTGAGTTCAAGGCTAGCTGATCTATATAGCGAGTGCCAGGCCAGCTGGGACTAAAGGGAGACCTTGTCAAAAAAGACCCCCCCCCAAAAAAAATCATTAGGAAATAAACCTCTTTCTCATCCTGCAAACCTGTGCACTTTGAGAATTGCCATCTGAAAATCACTTTCAGTTGCAGACAATGTGTGAGTTTTTGCACTATTCTGGGCTTTAGAGAGCCAAATTCTATTGAGCCCTTTCAGTGCTAAAGTCTGCTCTACTGTCAGAACTCAGCGACACCACAAGTGACACAGTAGGAAGGATAACAAGTCAAAATGCAAAGTGTCACTGATAATAAAATGTTATTCTTCCAAAGTTACTGTCATGAATAGTTCGTGGCCATCATGTAAATTTCTTTGTATACTAAGATGAGCCTTCCGATGGAGCAACTGGGCAAGGAAATTACCGATTGTTCAGAGACTAAAAGGACAAATTGTGTGACAAATTGCTGTAAGGACATAAGGAAATGATGAGGCTGTTTGTGGGGCTTCATTTCTGTCACACTGAATTGGGTTTGATGTAAGATAGGAGTCAACATTGTAGAGGTTCAGAAGAAAAGGCGTGAATGGAAGTTGTAGGGTCCGAATCTATTATGGAAGCAAGTCCACTAGCGGGGAGTTTCCAGTTCACTCCTCATTTCTCTTGCACACAAGCCGACCTTAAATGCTGTTTCTGGAAATCAGCTTTGACTTCACATAGAATTTGATAAACTCTCAGGTTACGCATGGCCATTAAGCAAATCAATATTGAGTCTATCAGCCATTAACAAATTAGTAGGAAACTTGAGTGTTATTCTCCAAATGTTGAAGGCAATGTTGGCCACAAGCATTTTGATGTATCCTTCTATTGGCTAAAATAGAAAACCATCTTTATGATAAAATTTTCCTGTTCTTGCTTTTTTTAGTGCTTTAGATAACAGTGGATAATTGACATTTTATGAGTGTTCTTTAATTTCATCTTCGCTATAAATCTTTAGGGCAGGACTTTATGTTATCTTCAGTCACAGACAAGAACACCAATGCTCAGAAGATTAAATAACACATGTGATAATAGTTGCATTTGGGATTCCATCTTAAAGGAACTGTGCTGCATCTAGTGCTGATTTTGAGTCAGTAGATGTTGGGAGGGCTTCAGATTCTACATTTCTAACAATACCCTGACAGAAGCAAGCAGCTCTTTCTGGTACGGAAACATACTGGAAAAAGCAAGGGTTCATCCTCACAGCAGTTCCCATTCTTGAATATTATTGTCAGTTTAGAGCAGGGACAGTATTGATTCCCATTGTTTGTAAAACAGTGGCAGACCACCAGAAATGCATCTGAAGACCATAACAGCAAAGTTTCAGTGACAACCAGGTGTGGTTGTGTGCACTATGATCATAGCACTTGGGAGGCTGAGGCAGGAAGACCCTGAGTTCAACACCAGCTTTAGCTACACAGTGGGATCCTGCCTGAAAAAGAATAACAGAGTTACATTAGTAGTCATCTAGCATCTAATTCTATTACATTGCTTTTCAATCAGGAAATATAATTAACAGCGAAAGTTTTCCTTTTACCATTGTTAAGTTTAAAAAATGGTAATATAAAATATTTAAACAACTCATGAACTCTAATGGAAAATCTATAAATTCCTGACGGCGATACCCAGGTACAGGAACGGTAATGATGCACTGCATGTTATATGGCAGTCTGCAAATAAGTTGCACTGATAATCACATTTATGAAGTAGCTATTCTCTGAGTTTTGCTAGTTGCTGCTATATTGGTAAAAATGATAGGCTATTATTAGGAACTCCTCCAAGGATCATGATTCTTTCTAGGTACTTCTACTGGGTTGCCGACAAAACAGTCATGCAATCTCCAGCTTCTAACCTTCTATGCTACTGTTTATTAGTGTATAAACAGACACCATACAGATTAGATCAGAATCCAAGCTCCTCCATTTCTGATATTCCATTTAGAATACATTATTCCCATACAATTCTTTTTTTTTTTTTTTCCTAAGAAAGAAATTTGTATCCCTTTACTGATTGGTTAAATGTGATGAGAGTCTCAATGAAGGAGTGGCCTGGTCACTGAGAGGTTGTTTGAATTATTTAGTGCAGATGTTGTGTTGAGGGAGTATGGCCCAGCAGGAGGAGAGGGGGCACCGAGCCACTCAGGGAGCCTGGGCATCTCAGTATTTCTCATGCATACCCACCTTAAAGTGCTATGGTATTTGGGTTAAAAGATCAGTTTTGAGCCAGGTGTGGTAGTGCACACCACTGACCACACCTCTGATCCCAGCACTCAGGAGACAGAAGCAAGCAGATCTCTGTGAGTTCAAGGTCAGCTTGGAATACATAGTGAATTCCAGGCCAGCTGAGGCTACAGGGAGACCCTGTCTCAAAAGACCAAAAAAAAAAAAAAAAACAAAAATCCAGTGGGGCTAGATTTGAATCTTGACTCGACGTGGATGAACTGTGTGGCCTTGAACAAGTCTCACGGATGTCACTGACTGCTTTGGAAAAGAGAAACAGGGCTGTGTTACACACACCCAGCTCCTCTCAAACCCATTAGGTCTCTGTACACAGTGATGGACACTATTGTTGAATGACAGCTCTCACATGCTCCACTCCTGTACTGTAGCCTGTTCAGCAGTCTGGGGTGGGACCTGGCAGTTTGCTCTTGCAGCATACTACTGTGTGATGCTGATGCTACTTAGGTGGTCACTGCCCTCTGACAGCAGCCATCTATCTACCTGTCTCAGAGTTCCCTGGTGGATGGAAACTTCCCTGGATAAGATGTTGCCTTTATGATACCTTTGCTTGACCTCCTTCCCTTCTCTCTCCCACTTTCTGAACAATTCCATCTCAGCTACCAGCTTGGAAACTCAAACTAAGATGAGGCTTGCTTCATAGAGACAATCTGAGGATGGTGTGAGGTAGTTTTCACTCTTGTCTTTTTTTCCTTTCCTCCCTCCCTCCCTCCCTCCCTCCCTCCCTCCCTCCCTCCCTCCCTCCCTTCCCTCCCTTCCCTCCCTTCCCTCCCTTCCTTCCCTTCCTCCCTCCCTCCCTTCTTCCTTCCCTCCCTCCATCTTTTCCTTCCTCCCTTCCCTTTCTCCTTCCTTCCTTCTTATCTATGTGTGGTTGGATCAGTTACGTGAAGGTGTGCCCACCTGTGTACACACATGTGGAGACAGAGAGCGACCTCAACTGTCTTCTTCCATCACTCTGTACCTTATTTTTGCTCTTCTGTAAAAACTGAACCTGAGGCTTGATGCTTCTGCTAAATGGGCTGGCCAGTGAGTTCCAGAATCTGCCTGCTTCTGTCTCCTTGGTGCTAGGGCTACAGACACTCTCCACTGTGGCCAGCTTTCATGTGGGTGCTGGAGGTCTGAATCGGGTCCTTATTCTTGCTACAGCAAGCACCACACCTACTCAGCCACCTGCCCAGGTCACTTTTATTTATCTGAATTTAATTCTTGATCTTTGACCATCACCAAACTTTCAGACAGACCTTTGTATCACTGAAGATGATTTTTACTGTATTTCATATCATTTTATCTCGTAGAACAATATGTAATTTATATTTCTCCCAAATTAAAATACTCTCATTACACCAAACATCATTTTGTTTATTAGCATGCAAAATACCATATTTATATCATGCTAATGTACCAATATAATTATTGTATGTTACATACTATATTAGGGTATCTGCGGTCACAGAAAGCAGAGCCACAGCTGAACAGGCACTATTGTAGCTACATATTAAGTAATATTCTGTAATAATTAAAAGCATGGGCTTTGTCCTCCAACTCAGTAGCAAAAAGACCAAAATATCTAAAGACCTCGTGTCTCCAAAGAAGACAAATGGTCAAGAGGTATCAGTAGGAAAATGCAAACCAAAACCACTATGAGACATTATCTCACGCATGTCAAGATGACTGTTACTATAAAATTAGATTATATAAGTGGAGAGGACTTGGAGCAATCAAAACCCCTGCACATGGCCAGTGGCATATAAAACATTATAGCACTATATAGTATTTACTTTTTTTATTTATGTGTGTACATATATATCTCTGTGACTGTGGTGTGTGTGCCTATGGAGAGTAGAAGAATATGCTGGATCCTCTGGAGCTGGAGTTATTGGTGGCTGTGAGCCATCCAGTGTCGGTGCTGGGAAATGAATTTGATTTTGGAAGAACAGCAAGCACTCTTTACCACAGAGCTATTTCTGCAGCCCTGTTGTAGCACTATATAAAACAGTATGCAAGTTCCTTAAAAATTAAATTGAAAATACTAGATAAGCCAGAAAGACCACTCTCAGATTTAAAATCAGGATCCCAAAGAGATATTACAATTTTCATATTTATTCTAATATTGTTGACAATTGCTAAAATGTGGAAACAATCTAATGCTCCTCAACAGATAATTAGATCCTTTTAAAAATAAATTAGTTTTATGTGTATGAGTGTTTTGCCTGCATGTTTGTAAATGTACTCATGTGTGCAATGCCTGTGGAAGCCAGAAGAGGGTGTAAGATTTCCTGTAACTGGACTTAGGGATGGTTGTTAGCTGCCATGTGGGTGCTAGAAAGTGAATCAGGATCGTATGCAAGAACAGCCAGTTCTCAGCCACTGAGCTATTTCTCCAGCCTGCAGATAATTAGATCTTTAAAATATGAATTTTCTCTCTCTCCCCCCTCAATGAAATTCTATTTAGTCTTGAAAAAGAAGGAATTTATGACTGAGAGAATATGAATGAACCTGGAAGGATATTATATTAAATGTAATAAACAGGTCACAGGAGGAGAAATGCTGTAAAATTTCATCCACATGTTATCTAAAAATGTTCAGATTTATAGACACAAGGAATAGACTTATGATGGGCAGAGGCTAAGGGGGTGACTATGGGAAGAGGCTTAACAAGGAGCATAAAGTTCCTTCAAGATGGATAAATAAGTTCTAGAGATCTGCTATAAGATTGTTGTACCTATAAGATACAGCTACTGTATTGTGCCCTTAACAATATTAAGTGATCTTGCCATAATGGAAGTTGAAAAAATAAAACACTGCTATGGAGTCAGGTGGTCTGGATCACAGGGCTGCAGCTACTGTCTGTGTGGGCAGACCAAAGCCATTCCAGCAGCATTTCCTCATCTGGGAGTTGGAGGCAATCCTCTCTGTGGTAATATGTAGATTAGTTTTTGATTCTAGTAGCTCTTCCATCTCTGATCCATGTAAAGAGGTTAGTCCGTTCTCCGGCAGAGAGTGAACGTTCTCTAGTAGGACAGCACCACTACTCTTGTTTTGTTATTTTCATTATTATTTTTGAGTTGGGTTGCAGTCAATGGCACTAAGCTATGAATTCCAGCAGGACGTCAGGCCTGTCCACGCAGGATTGGTGCTGGGAGTGTGTGCTCTCAAGGCTCTGTGTAGACATGCTGCTTGTGACATGGTATTTACTAACTCACCTGGCTTCACTAGGTGATAAGTGTGTCACCGACTCTGCACCTGGTGATCAGCCAAACTTACCCTGTGGTTATGAATCCCCATCCACAATCCATCCCAGAGGTGGATAAATGGCATTGTTCCAACCTTACTGTGAGGAAGGGCCCAATTTCGACGAGTGTCATAATCAGACACTGTTTGTCTCTATAGTCCTCTAGGGTGCTGTGACATGATCCCAAGGAAACATGGGTGTGGGTACACCATGCCCACACCTGTTCTTTAAACTGTAATGATGGCCTAGGGCTTACAAGTGCTAGAATTGGGGCCAAGGTGAAAGTGGGGATCAGAGGTTCTATCCTGTGTGGGACAATCCCAGAATTTTCATCCCTCTGCAGTCTGGGGTCTCGGTGCTGGCTACCTGAAGTATGCCTTCACCTTCTCATCTCCCTTACCTACCTACAGCCCTTGAAGTTGCTCTTCCTTTTCCCCAGCACCTCCAGAAAGTTGGAAGATGTGTTTCCAGAGACTGGTTTCCACAGGAGACAGGAGCCGTAATTGCCTGCAGACCTTCTCTGAGATAAAGAGGCACACAGAAGGGCCCTGGGCGAAATGGGGTATTGCAAACAGAGGAAGAACCCAAGAGGAGGTAAATAGCATCTCCAGGTCACCCTGGGGCTTTTCATCTGACCAGTGCTGTCACTCATTTCCTTGTTTATTGAGCACTGATTGTGTGCCAGGTGTGCACTGGCCCTGGACCTCAGGAACAAATCAAGCCAGACTCTACCATCCTGACCCACAGGAACTCAGAGGCAGCCAACTCTACAGAGAGCCTGCAGCCTCTGCCAACCTTCCTTTGTTGTATTTAGCACTTCTGAGACTCCCAGTCCTTCTCACTGCCTTGGATACCAGTTCAGAGTGTGTTGGGGGGTGGGGGGGGGCAAGCAAGGCTTATGGAGTTGAACCTCTGGACTGGAAGCTACAGTGCATTGCTACCAGTGTTTTACTGAGCTGGTGGCTCCTATCTCAGATAAGCTGTTTTTAGACACTTTCCAGAGATGTTGTTAACTAATTTTCACTGCCTCTTGTCCAAAGTCTTTCTCAGATTTCTGGAGGAGCTACAAGACAGGGGTCCATTATTATTGTTATTGTTATTATTATTATTTTCAAAGCCAATTTTCACTGAAGCTTTGTGCATTTCATACAAAATTTCAAATCAAACCTAGACCCGTGCCCCCCTCCCTGCCCCCCCACCCCACCAGAGCTCATGCATTCTGCCAAACATGTTTTTCATCTTTTTCTCATTCTCTCTTCAAAATTCCTGATGCAGAAGTTTACTGTTTCTAGCAGAAGTTCACCATTTCAGTCAGTTCTTTGACCCAGTCTTTTGGTTGTTGTTGTTATTCCTTCCAATATGCATCACTCCAAAATATGCATATATGCATGCCACATATATTCTATGATTTTTAACATCTTCAGCTTATGATTTTTTTTCTTTATTAGGCTGAAAGATGTCATGTTTGAAGGCTCCTCTTTGGCAAGCCCAAACCACCAACAGTTCTGCCCTTGTGCTCCACACTGGGGTTTTCCCTTCCCATGGTCACCAAATGAGGTCCAGTAAGCACCGCGTCCTGTCTTGATCTTCCTGTACTGGTCTCCATGATACAGCCTGGGTAGTCCAACAATGGCAGTCTATACTCTGAAGGGGCTGAAACCCCAGTAGTAGCTCAGTCCACAAGCTGGATGTCTCAGAAGTCCCCATCTGGCACTGAAGGTTTGGAGGATTCATGGAGAGACATGAGTCTTCAGTCCATATTGGAAAGATGAAAAGCTGTGTCTCATGTCTTTGAAGGATGGCAAAAGCAGTGGCAGCCACAGGGTAGATGCACTTGCCAGTAAGACAGGCAAAACAACTGTGCTCTTTTTTTTTTTTTTTTACACTTTTTGTCTTTTTATTAAGATCTCAAGTTTTATACCTGAAGTACAATTTCTCAGCCTTACTATTTATTTATTTCTGGTTATACTTTCCTTTGGGATGTTTAAGGCCACACGGTTAGCCCAGATTAACCAAGGTTTTTGTTTTCTCAAGGTCAGTTGAGGATCTGGTCCTCAAGGGTCACTCAGGTTTGGGGTGGGGGGAGGGATCCCCTGACACCTTTTGGCTTTTTATCTACCAGTTCCATCCACTCGAGGACAAAGTCAGGTCTTGCTAGACCAGGCTTCCCTTTTTGAAGCATGAGCAGACTTTCCTCTTTATAGACTGGACACTGGCTGAAGTCCCATTAGTGGATCTCCAAGACCTCCCTGCACAGAAAGACTAGTGGTTATTATTATTATTATTATTATTATTATTATTATTATTGTGTATTGTGGTATATTGTGTGTATATGTTCTATGTGCACATGTGTTTGTGTGCACATGAAGGATGGAGTCAATATTGGTTGTCTCTGTTGCTTTCTACCTTAATTATTAAATTTTATTTAGAATTTTATATTTTATATGTATGAGTGCATTGTCTGTATGTATGTAAGGACACCTGTACTGTGCAATGCTTACAGAGGAAGAGGGTGTTTGAGCCCCTGGAATTGGAGCTATGGAGAGTTGTTAGCTGCCATGCAGGTGCAGGGAATTGAACCTGGGTCCTCTGCAAGAACAGCCAATGCTCATTCTTTTCCTTTTTTGAAAAAAGCATTTTATTTATTATTTTTATTTTATGCATATGAGTGTTGTGCCTGTATGTAGGTTCGCCCATGTCATCCAGTGCCTGAGGAGGTCAGAAAAAGGTGACAGATCCTCCTGGAACTGGAGTTAGCCACCATGTGGGTGCAGGAATTGAACCTCTGCAGGAGCAAGTGCCCTTAACAGCTGAGCCATCTCTGCAGCCAGCAGTCAATGCTCTTAACTGGTGAGCCATCTCTGCAGCCAGCAGCCAATGCTCTTAACTGGTGAGCCATCTCTGCAGCCAGCAGCCAATGCTCTTAACAGGTGAGCCATCTCTGCAGCCAGCAATCAATGCTCTTAACAGCTGAGCCATCTCTGCAGCCAGCAGCCAGTGTTCTTAACCAGTGAGCCATCTCTGCAGCCAGCAGCCAGCAGCCAATGCCCTTAACCAGTGAGCCATCTCTGCAGCCAGCAGCCAATGCTCTTAACCAGTGAGCCATCTCTGCAGCCAGCAGCCAATGCTCTTAACCAGTGAGCCATCTCTGCAGCCAGCAGTCAATGCTCTTAACCAGTGAGCCATCTCTGCAGCCAGCAGCCAATGCTCTTAAGCAGTGAGCCATCTCTGCAGCCAGCAGTCAATGCTCTTAACCAGTGAGCCATCTCTGCAGCCAGCAGCCAATGCTCTTAAGCAGTGAGCCATCTCTGCAGCCAGCAGTCAATGCTCTTAACCAGTGAGCCATCTCTGCAGCCAGCAGCCAATGCTCTTAAGCAGTGAGCCATCTCTGCAGCCAGCAGTCAATGCTCTTAACCAGTGAGCCATCTCTGCAGCCAGCAGCCAATGCTCTTAAGCAGTGAGCCATCTCTGCAGCCAGCAGTCAATGCTCTTAACCAGTGAGCCATCTCTGCAGCCAGCAGCCAATGCTCTTAAGCAGTGAGCCATCTCTGCAGCCAGCAGTCAATGCTCTTAACCAGTGAGCCATCTCTGCAGCCAGCAGCCAATGCTCTTAACCAGTGAGCCATCTCTGCAGCCAGCAGCCAATGCTCTTAAGCAGTGAGCCATCTCTGCAGCCAGCAGTCAATGCTCTTAACCAGTGAGCCATCTCTGCAGCCAGCAGCCAATGCTCTTAACCAGTGAGCCATCTCTGCAGCCAGCAGTCAATGCTCTTAACCAGTGAGCCATCTCTGCAGCCAGCAGCCAATGCTCTTAAGCAGTGAGCCATCTCTGCAGCCAGCAGTCAATGCTCTTAACCAGTGAGCCATCTCTGCAGCCAGCAGCCAATGCTCTTAACCAGTGAGCCATCTCTGCAGCCAGCAGTCAATGCTCTTAACCAGTGAGCCATCTCTGCAGCCAGCAGCCAATGCTCTTAACCAGTGAGCCATCTCTGCAGCCAGCAGCCAATGCTCTTAACCAGTGAGCCATCTCTGCAGCCAGCAGCCAATGCTCTTAAGCAGTGAGCCATCTCTGCAGCCAGCAGTCAATGCTCTTAACCAGTGAGCCATCTCTGCAGCCAGCAGCCAATGCTCTTAACCAGTGAGCCATCTCTGCAGCCAGCAGTCAATGCTCTTAACCAGTGAGCCATCTCTGCAGCCAGCAGCCAATGCTCTTAACCAGTGAGCCATCTCTGCAGCCAGCAGTCAATGCTCTTAACCAGTGAGCCATCTCTGCAGCCAGCAGCCAATGCTCTTAAGCAGTGAGCCGTCTCTGCAGCCAGCAGTCAATGCTCTTAACCAGTGAGCCATCTCTGCAGCCAGCAGCCAATGCTCTTAACCAGTGAGCCATCTCTGCAGCCAGCAGTCAATGCTCTTAACCAGTGAGCCATCTCTGCAGCCAGCAGCCAATGCTCTTAAGCAGTGAGCCATCTCTGCAGCCAGCAGTCAATGCTCTTAGCCAGTGAGCCGTCTCTGCAGCCAGCCGCCAATGCTCTTAACCAGTGAGCTGTCTCTGCAGCCAGCAGCCAATGCTCTTAACAGCTGAGCCATCTCTGCAGCCAGCAGCCAATGCTCTTAACCAGTGAGCCGTCTCTGCAGCCAGCAGCCAGTGCTCTTAGCCAGTGAGCCGTCTCTGCAGCCAGCCGCCAATGCTCTTAACCAGTGAGCCGTCTCTGCAGCCAGCAGCCAATGCTCTTAACAGCTGAGCCATCTCTGCAGCCAGCAGCCAATGCTCTTAACCAGTGAGCCATGTCTGCAGCCAGCAGCCAGTGCTCATAACCAGTGAGCCATCTCTGCAGTCAGCAGTCAATGCTCTTAACTAGTGAGCCATCTCTGCAGCCAGCAGCCAGTGCTCTTAACCAGTGAGCCATCTCTGCAGCCAGCAGCCAGCAGCCAATGCTCTTAACCAGTGAGCCATCTCACTGGCCCCTCCACCTTCTTTCTTCGAGACAGAATCTCTCACTCGACCTGGAGTCCACTGGTTTGGGTACAGTGGTTTGGGTACACTGGTTCGGGTCCACTGGCTGGGCAGCTCCAGGGATCTGCCTGTCTCTACCTCATTCCCTCCCAGTGCTGGGATTAAGACACACACTGTAGTGCAGCCCTTACACGAATGCTGGTGATCTGAACTCAGGTCCCCCTGCTTGCTGGGGAAGCACTTTACCTACTGAGCCAGATCTCTGGCTCCCTAAGGCCAATTATTAACCAACATTTTCCTCTTCCCCTCCCAGAAGTCCCTGGAACATTATTACTGGTGCTTAATTGTGTTTGGACAATTTTTGTTCTTATTTTCTGGTTGTATTTCTCTTCTTTGTGAGGGTGCAGACCGCAGCATAACGGCCTTGGCTCACTCGCATGAACACCTAAGAAATGGAGCTCTTTGCATCTGTTTGATGAGGATGATGTTTCATACCCTTCCTCGGATAGTGCCCCACATGGTATGGGCTACGTTCAGCTCCCTCACTGGTTTTGGCTGTTTGTACCTAAATTGCCTTTCTGTGTCTTGATGAGGGTTTCATTTTATTTTTTGGGAACCACTGAAGGAAATATACGAGGAAGTGACTTAATATTATTGGCAAGCACTGGTTGGCTTGGCTGGGTTCCTTAAATGGGAAAAGAGATGGGAAAGGCAGGGGACAGACCAGCCTGTCATTTCCTACTCATTTGTAGCCCACATAGCACACAGCTTGTAGCACACAACTGATAGGTGCTTGAGGATGCATGGGGAAATAGATGCAATCTAGTGCAGCATGAAAGAAGGTGGGTTTTGTGCTACTATGGATGCGTGAGTCAGAGTGATGTCTCTTCTTTGCTGGATGATCTTAGGCTGGTCTCCTCATCTCTCTGATCCTGTGTCCTCCCTGTGAAATGATGACATATAGGTATGGACTTCAGTGAGTTACCATGATAACAACATCATAGGGTAATGATGCATGTGTCTAGTAATCAGAATTAGCTCTCGTTTATGAGTCTTGTTCTACCAGAAGTTTTCTAACACTACTAGGACAGGACTGTGGAGCATTAGAAAAATGAACACAGACCTGAGGCTTTGATAGACAAGTGTGGTGGTTTGAATGAGAATGTCCCCCACAGGCTCCGAGTATTCTGGCATTTTGTCCCCAATCCGTTGTGCTGTTTTGGGAGGACTTAGAAGGTGTGGCCATGCTGGAGGAAGCTCATCACTGGGGGGCAGGGGGCTTAAAGAGTTCTTAAGCCTTGTGGAATCCCCATTACTCTCTGATTCCTGTGTCTGCTTGAAGATGTGAGCCTCTGCTTTCTGCTCCTGCTTTGGCCATCTCTGGACACCATGCCTCTCTGCCACGATGGAGAATTAGAGTCCATACTCTAATTCCCCTGGAACCATCAGCTCAAATAAACCCTTTTACAAGTTCCTTTGGTCATGATGTTTTATCACAACAACAGAAAATTTACTAAGACAAGTAAGCTGGTTGATAATCCAAAGGAGAAAACAAACTTGGCTGATGCGTATAAATCAAACTTTCAGATCTCTCTTCTCTTGCAATGATGTAACTCATGAACTTAACCCCAGGGTTCTGCTTTTACTTCTGCCTTTTGAATATTTTGTGATCCTTTCAAGGTGTGATGATTAATCTTGTGCATCTACGTGTGTAGTGTTAACTTTTCCCAAAGAAATGTGAACAAATAAATGTCTGTTCGTTCTAGATTGGGCACCAGTGCCAGAAGAAAGAATTCCACCCATCTAGCTTGATGAACCAGTGGGTTTAATTAGGGTAACTTAACGGAAAATACATGATAGTTTGCCTACGGGAGCATGAGGCACTCACAAGGTACTCGCTACTAAAGAAGGGTCTTCCTCTACCTCCAACAACCTTTGACTGCTATGTATTCTTAGGGTGGGGTAGGGCCTTGGGCACACCCTCCTTGGCAGTTCTGGCACTGTCTCATGAGCCTTTCCCCACTCTGTGAGGGCATGGTAACAGGCCCAGTCTTGTGCCAGTCTCCTGCTCTGGTTTCAAGATGGAATATCCTTCTGGGAGGACACAAGTTGTCTGGACCCCACCCGCACCCCCACCCATCCACCCAGGTATTTGGTCAAGCACTAGTCTAGATGTTGCTGTGGAGGTATTTTGAAAAATGGGATTGACATTAAAATCGGTAAAGCAGGTCACCTATAAAGTGAGTGGTCCTCACCCAGTCAGGTGAAAGTGTTAAGAGGAAAATGATTGATGTTCCCCAAGGTCCTGCAGCCTGCCTTCCAGCTCCGTAACACCAACTCTTGCCTGCATCTCCAGTCTGTCAGCCTGCCTTACACAGTTAGGGCAAGCCATGTTCTGCAGTCACACAAGCCAGCGCCTGCCTTCGCTCTCTGTTGTTATCTTGTTGTCTCTCTTTCTAGGAAGAACCCTGACTAACCTTCCTAAACCCACCTCCTTTTCTTTCTTTTATTTTTTATATTGAAATTTTGCAAATTCCATACAATCTATGTTGATCATGTTTAGATCCCCTCCCCCACCTGCACCCCACTGGATTTCATGTGCTCTGACATACATATTAAGGCTTACTGAGTCAAATTTGTATCTCCAAATACCCTTCAGTGTGGTCCATATGTTGGAGCCTGCTTAACATATCTCGTGTCTTCCTTAAAGAAAACTCACTCTTTCTCTCTCAGCAGTTATCGGATGCCAATAATTCCTCAGTTAAGCCCTAAGCCCCTTGTACAAAGCCTGATCCTAACTAGATTAAGAAGTTACTTGTGTCTTAATAGAGCAAAAGAGAATAAGGGAGGGAGTGTGCTCTGTCTTTACCCTCAGCCCCTGTCTCCAGCAGAGCCTCATCACATTCAGCCATGCACCTGAATCTCTATTTTCAAAACTACATGTGATGCTCAGAACGATAGGATGTATTCTCAGGGGAAGAGGAAGTGTGGTGTCCTCTCCCTCAATAGGCTAGCTAGTAAGAAGGGGAAGGGTTTTCTGGCTAATTAGATTGACCAGAACTTACTCCAGGAGCAATCTGGTTAATCTATGCCTTAATCTATTTTGAAAGATATCCATAAGGGACCTTGAGAATGTGGAGAGGAGATTCTATTTCCAAAAGCACAGGAGCAATGCATTCGACTTTCCATGACGGTCACACTGTATAGTCTTCTGATAGTCTGGCCAATTTGTTCTGTTTTGTAATTTTACTCTAACAGCCCTTAATTTGTCATTTATCTTTTTTTTTTTTTTTTCTGGTATGAAGCCCTATGAAGTTAGTGAATTTGGGGGTTGGTGAATAAGACATAAAGGATAACTGGACACAATTTACCATAAACAACAGTGGGTGGACAGCCCCAATAGTCACATCCACGAGGAACAGAATGGACAGCCTTGCTTGTTTTATTTAGCAAGTATTGATTAAATTCCTTCTTTGTCCCCAATGATTGATCATGTCAGAGACAACAGAATGGAAACGTTCATTCCAAAGGGAAGCCAGCACGAGCCTCTTGGCTCATTCATAATTTCCTAAGCTCAAGAAACTCTTCGGCCAGGTCAGCGATCCTCCTGGGAAGTCCACAGCTTCTCTGGGGCCTGTAGAGTTACAGGCTGTGTGCGGAGAGATGGGTTTCTGCACCCTTATTTTCCCCTTAAGATACTGAGAGCCTTTGAGGCCAAGCTGCCCTTGCATTGCCCTGCAGCCTCCCCCAGACAGGGATGCTCTGGGTTGGGCTGTCTGTGGGCTGCAGCTCAGATGGGGCAAAGGAAACAAATGATCTCACCAGCTCCGGTCACTCGGGTTCCTCTCCATGCTGCTAGTGGATCGTAGACTCCTGTCTACCAGGAGCTGCAGGGAAGAAGGGCGAAGAGCCTAGGACTTCTTGCGGTCTTGGGTGTGTTATAATTAAGCCATCAGTCATTCAAACATTTCTTCACAGTCCACACCTGCCAGGAACTGCTCACTGTTCTGAAGTACCGAGTTAAGGTGCTGTATCCGGTGACCATTTTCTCCCTGGCAGAGTCCAAAAAGGTGCAGGGAATCATGAAGAAACAGACGAGTAGATGTGTGTATGTTGTCCCTTGTGTGTGGATGTGTGTATATGCATGTATATTTTTTCATGCTTGTGTGTGTGTGTGTGTGTGTGTGCGCGCACATATGTGTGGATGCATGTGGGGGCCAGAGGACAACCTTGGATCTCATCCCTCATGCACTGTCTACCTTGTCTTTTGACAGAGTCTTCTCAGCCCTGTCGTCATCGTTACTTGTTTTCAAGGCCAATTTTATAACTTACTTGAACTGCACTTGAACAGCTTGCATTTTGCGGTGTGTAAAATTAATTAATATTTTATTCAGAGGTAGCTTTTGTGCTTGGGCAATCTTGCTGAACTTTATGCATTTTTGCCAACCCAACATTACTTCAGTTTCACAAACTGTGGTTAACACTTTAATCAATGTAGTTTCTTCTTCCTTTAAAAAAAATGATAGATTTTTGAAGTCTAACTTAGATTAGGATAAGATTCATTTAACATTAAGCTCTTGTAGCTTAATAAGATTCATTTGCTGAGGGGAGAAGAGAAATCTTGCTCATCTTTTAATTTCTTGTTGAGTTGTTTATGGAGCTTCGATTTAAAAAGAGCTGTAATTTACCTGGATGGGCTACACTTATTTCCAGGAAGGTTGGCAAAGTGTGGCTGGATTTAGGGGGTTGTCATTACTGTTTCTCATTATTGAGTTTTACCAGTGAGAATGGGCCTTTAGATTCCAGACCCAAAAAAGATGAAGCTAAAGTTGGCTTGATTGACAACTGAGTGCTGACGTGAGAGCGACGCAGCAACAGAGGAAAGCCCGTGTGGGAAATGGGGACGGCTGTCCCAGCTTGAAGGCAAGCAGTACTGTGAGTCACAGCTGCTCAGGTGAATTCAATCTTCCAGGAGACAGGAGAAAGTCAAGAAGTAGGAGAAGATTCCCCCACTTCCAACAGAGCCAAGGTCTGCGTTTGCTATTCCAAACCCCCTTGCAGTGTTTTAGGGTAGGGTAGCATGCAAAAGCTTGGACGGTTCAGAGCAAAATGTGAAACAAACGAGAGAGTTCTCATGCCTCTCAGCTGCAGGCAGCCTCCCAGTCATGCTTGGCGGTGAGAGCTGCTTTTCCTAAGCACTTGGCTGGAAGAAGGAGTGAGGAGTGAGTGGCCAGGAGAAGAGAGCCAGATTAAAATCTTGTTTGCTATGAAGGACTACGGAGCGAAAAAGCTCATGTTTAGGTTTTCTGTGTAGTAAGACTCTGAATATAAACAGGAGAGCCCTTCCAACAGACACAGAAGTCAGCATTCCCTCCATTGAAAAGATTGACTCTCTTTCGAAAAACAAGGTTGACTTGGAGAAACAGATTCCTTAAAACACACGTGACCTTTTCTTTGCTTTACATACCTGGATCTGTCTTCCTCAGTTAACAAGAAAGTAAGAAGTGCTTTTTGGCTGAAGGGGAAAATATGTTTTGGATCAAATTTGTTTGGCTATACCTCATTATGTGCTTTGCAAAAACATTGTAGTCATGATTTTCTGAAGCAATGAGTAATATGTTTGTTAGGGAGAATGAAAAATGAAGATAAGATGGTTTCTGGCAAATTAGAACTTTCTGTCCCTTTCACAATAAGTTCGTTTTTGCCTTGTTAGTTCTTCCCGCCCCTTTCTTTGGTTAAATTCTACAACTTCTAAGTTTCTAGCTTTGCTGCCCCCCTAAGGTGAGTGGGATGGACCATTAGCTCTTCCTTCACCGGTCAGAATGTGAAACAATCCTCGTTTTCCAACTACTCACAGGAAGAGAATCCTTCCTTCCACCCTCTCCTGGTTATTAACTAGATGTCTGAGATTAAACTAATAGCAGATGGTGAACAGCAGAAAAACGTTTATCTGTTTGGAGCACTGGGAGAAAAGAGAAGCGACAGCGCAAATGTTCCAGAGTCCTATCCCTGTCGGGATGGAAAAGGGAATGGGGGAGAAAGGGCTCCCATGAGATCTAATGGGGCTTTGGGTCAAGCAGGGATGGCGTCTATGGTTCTGCGGTGCAGCCTGCAGCCGTCTGTCTCTCCGCCCTCTCTGCATTGCCATAAAGCCCCCACCCCACCCCCAGGGAATTTACGAAGGGTTTGCTCTTGGTCTTCTTCCTGCCTATAAAAGCTGCCCTGAAGAGGGAATTTATGGCAGTCTCATTTCCCAGAAGTTTCTGCTGTTAGTCAGATAAGGGAAGCCCTGAGAAGGCTATTTCTCCATTTTTTGAATCCCAAATGTTTTCTACCTAAAATCATCTTCATACCAGTTGCGAGCCTCTATGTTATCTGTAAGCTTTGCAAGGCATTATTTTATTTATTTATTTTTTTTTATTAATTTTATTTATTTCTGTATGTGTATGAATGTACTGTCTGCATGCAAGTCTGTGCACCCGTGTCGTGCAACGCCGCGGAGTTCAGAAGAGGGTCTCGGATTCCCCTGGAACTGGAGTTCTCCTGGAATTGGAGTTTCAGACGGTTCTCAGCCGCCATGTGGGTGCTGGGGATCGAACCCGGGTCCTCTGTAAGAGCGGCGCTCTTAACCGCTAGGCTATCTCTCCAGCCCCGCAAGGCATTATTTTAAAAGGAAAAAAAAAAAAAAATGACATGAAGAAGCACTATCTGGAGCCTGAAGTTTTGGCACCTCCTTAAATGTTGCTTTATTGGCTTTATGGTGGCCCTGCCCTTTCCACAGCCTTTGGGAAGAAGCTTCAAGTGTTGAATGGGGGTGTTTATTAACTAACTGCGGTCCTCTTTTGGAGCCATTCAATGCCTGGCATTTCTGAATAATTTGGTTTGGGCTGCAAGCTTTGGTAGGGAGAGAACTCACAGGCAGAGAAGACAGGCTCCCAGGACACTGAAACTGTTCACTGCAGGATCGGGAGGGAGCCTAGAATGTAAGTTGTCCCACAGGCCAGCTGCAAATCTCTTCACTCAAGGGAAGGAAGGGGAGGAGTGTGCGCAAACTTTCTTCCCTCTATTCCTTTGCTCCGCCCACTGGAGGCTTCAGTCGATTGGGGGTGACACCCACATTAGATGTGGGCAGATCTTCCTATCAGGAGGTAACCATGCATCTATCAGAATGAGGGCAAGGTGAATAGACACCCTAAAACTCAGTCATTCAGGACAACTATGGTGCCATGCAGTACTCTACAAACTCAAAATTAATGATCAAATTACATTGGATAAAGTAAAGCATTTTAAATAAAGGTTCAACCTTACACTTAAATGACTCTGCATCACTTACCTGTATCTATTTCTGATCCTAGTCCCAATACAACTTTAACAGAATATTGTTGTGGGTTATCCATTTGACTTTAAATATTTTGTTTATTATTTTATTTTTAAAACTTTAAGAAATTTATTTTATTTTTTTATATGTATTCGGGTATTGTTTGCATGTATGTAAAGGTACCCATGTCTTGCAATGCCCACAGAGGTCAGAAGAGGATATGGATTCCCTGGAACTGGCATTATGGATGGTTGTTAGCTGCCATGTGGGTGCTGGGAACTGAACCCCAATCCTCTTTAAGAGCAGCCAGTGCTCTTAAGTGCTGTGCCGTCTCTCCAATCCCTATAAATTTGATTTAAGAGCCGGGCGTGGTGGCGCATGCCTTTAATCCTAGCACTTGGAGGCAGAGGTAGGCGGATCTTTGTGAGTTCAAGGCCAGCCTGGTCTACAGAGTGAGTTCCAGGACAGCTGGGACTACAGGGAGACCCTGTCTCGAAAAGACCAAAAAAATAAAAATAAAAATAAATAAATTTGATTTAGGAAAATATTGGGGCCCTCGATTGAATTTTATTCTTCTCTTCTCTCATCCTAGTCCTCGTTCTGGTCCTAGAATTGTCTTCATCTTCTAGGGAAGAAGCTGTGGCCACGCCCACATGTCACTCTTTGGCACAGATCCATCCTACCAATGACCCTCATGTCACCACAATAAACTCTGAACCACCAATATATCCTCTGTCCTAGGTGCTGGCCTTTTAGTGGCTCTGTCAAGAAAGTGTTTGTATTATTTAATGCTCTCTGGAGAAACAGAGCTAATGGGAGGGAAAGAGGAAGGAAGGGTTAGAGACAGAGAAAGAGACAGGCAAAAGGCACTCATTAAGAAATTGACTGGATTGCGAAGGCTGAGAAATCATCCAATCTATGCAACCTGGAGAACAGGGAAGCCGCTAGCATAGCTTAACCCATGTGCAGAGACGTCAGAAGTCCAGAGCCAGTGGTGTGTACTGCAGACCAAAGTCCTGAGGATCAGAGGGGGCTAGGCCTGGTGGTAGAGGTCGTCTTAGTCTCAGAGTCCAAAGGCCCAAGACCTGGAGTTCTGAGGCCTAAGGTAAGAAGTAGAAAGAAGAGTAACTCAGCTTGTAGGGAAAGAAGGAAAAAAGGACTGTGGAAAAGTTCATATTTTCTCTGTAGTTCTGCTTGATCTGAATCTTTGATTAATTGGACAGAGTCCATGCCCCCTGGGTGATGACACACCTTCCTTATCCAATCCACCAGATCAAGTGCCAATCAGTCCTAGAAGTTGCCCTCACAGACTTAACCAGAAATGGTGCCATACTAGGTGTCTGGAGTTGGATATCCTTGTGTAGAAGTAATGTATAGTCTCCCAGTTCTTTCTTCCCTCCTAAGCTTTCATCTATGTTGGGTAAATGTGTGAGTATTGGGTACCTGGGTTTGCAGGAAAAAGCAAGGACCAACCTGTCTGCCTATCACATGACATGTAAATTTAACAAGGTGAAAACTTGCCAATGATACACAGATCTGTTGACATACTGCAGCTGCATGTGTTTATTTCACAAGTGTAGAGTGAAACCTGAGAGTGTGATGTGCTACAAAAAGGAAAGTTGGACATTTTATAATTTTTCAACATGTAATAATTGTGCATGAATGTACCTGATTCTCCATTAGCTAAATGGAGTTGCCCAAAAGAGCTAATGAATATTGCATGGTTGAGTTCTGTCACTTTTAAAAGGAGGGACTGGACACGAAATCATTTCTTTTAATACAGAGACAAAGACAAGTGACTTTGGAATTTAATGAAAGGCACCAGATTGGAAAGCTTGCTATGGCAGCCTCGCCTCCTCTCCACATGGACCTGCAGAAGGCTCTCAATGTGAGTTTTGATGATTGATTGACAACCCACTGACAGTCTTGTAGGCATAGAGCTTTAAGTTACAAAGCAGGTAAATTGTACAGGATGGCACATCTCTCTTTAACGATACCTCCCACCCTTATGCTTTTGTTTGGGGGTCTTACAAGTGGTAAAAGTGTGGGCCAGGTCTTCTTTCTTAATCAAAATGTCAGCGATGTTGCTGTGAAACTCCAACAGACTTGGAAAGAGCTCTGATGCATTTTGTAGCTTCACTGCATGCATGCCAGAGAACCGCTCCTGCCCGCCAGCTTTCTCTTTCACTGTCAGCTCTGACATGACACTTTTTCCTCATTGATGGGCGTGAAAACATTTCCCTTTTAATATTTATGCAGCATTATTTCTATGCTGCCTATTTAGATAGACATTTATTTTCTCCTGTACTTAAAATGACTTTATGGGCTCATGGGAGACTGCTGGAGCACCTCCAAGGTGGACAGACATCTTACAGGTTGTGTTTAAGACTTAGCTTCTTAGAAGTGGGGTAGTCCATACTCACTATATTTCAAGAATTAATTGGAAATTTGCCATTAAAGAGCCTGAGAACAAATGAATCCTAATGTCTTTTAGGAGCATAAAATTAGAATAGGCTCGACTGACAGCAGTCTAATGTTACTAGCAATTATCTAGTTAAAAAAGGGAGGAGGACATGTTTCTTTGAAGGCACAATCTTCATTTTTGAACTTGGTTAATTATTAACCATTCTATTAGTAAAAAATAATGAGAAGCTGTAGATTAAATGGCAAAGGCATAGCTAGTTAAAAAAAAAGTCTTGATAATTTTGACCTTGGGAACTAGATGAGTATGGATTAGAATAGATGGTTTTGTTCCTTACCTTTTGTTCTATTGGTCATAACATAAGGTGCACCTGACCCTACGCACAATACAAGGATAGTAAAACTGTTGCATGCCCTAGAATTAAAGATATTATGAATATATGGAAATGTTAGAATCAATTTAATTAAACTCAAGACATACTGGCTGAAAGACTAGTGTGGGGCAGAATATTGTGCTGGGACTCTGGGAATAAAGAGCCTATAAAATCTGGCCATTGAAGGGTTTAACCTTCTGGCTGGTGAAACAGGCAGAAGTATGTCTTATACGTGCAGTGTGTGTGCTGGGGTATGTGGATGTACGTAGGTATATGTGCATGCCACTGTGCGCTCATACGGAAGCCAGAGGTTGAGCGTTTTCCTCTATTACTGCTTTATTTTTTGAGACAGCCTCTCACTGAACATAGTGTTCACTGATTGGATAGGCTGGCTAGCCCTCACCATGCCTGGCTTTTTATGTGGGTGCTGGGGATCAGAACTCGGGTCCTCATGCTTCCACGGCACACACTTTATTCATCGAACCATCTTGCCAGCCCTGTATAAATCTTTTTGGCTCCAATATGTGTGGGTAACACGAGGGAATAAATTGCATATTAGAGATAATTTGAGAGTAATGATATTTTTGAAAAGGTTCAAATCATGAAGATCATTAATTAATGGTGTTTAAATGGAAAGGGTAATTGTACCTAATCAAGAAAGATGATAGGAGCGCTTGCAATGCACAGGGCATTTGCCAGTTTGTGCCCGTGGGGCAGGTGAAGTAGGGAGAGGTCCCTACCCACTTAGTCGACAGTCCATTCTCTTCTGGCAGCTTCTTTCTCTTTCTCCACTTTTTTTTTCTTTCTGGTCGTTACATAGTGGAGTTCCTCAACACTCAGTCATGAGCAGTATCCCTGTCTCAGTTGTTCTGTGTCTGGAAACTCTCATCCGCTCCCGAGGCTTTAACTTGTGGCTGTTTCCATGTTTGCGTTTTCAGCCCAGATTGCTCTTCTGGCTCCAGACCGGTGTTAAAGGCTCCAGCTGCCTCGCTCACTCTACTTCTTGGATATTTCAAAGGATTTTTCAAAAAATGCATATGTACGAAAGTGGTATAATTTAATTTCCTACTACACTTCCGTTCTTCTGAAGGTTCTGTGCTTGAGAAACAGCGCCAACACCCATCCGACTCATTCCAGACAAGCCAGCCCTCTTGGTTTGCTATTCGTTTTCTTGTCAAGACCTGGCCACACTGCCTCTGGCAGTAGCTTGCAAATGCCACCGCCTCGTCCATCGCTCTGCATTCTGTCCCATTCCTTCGATGCTTGCTCTCCTGCAGTCAAAACTCTTCCTTTCATAGCTCCCATCTGGTAGTCAGGAGATAGTTGGATCAAGTATTTCCTCATTGTCCATTTCCTCCTTTATCCTTTGTCACACACTTTGTGCAGCCACCTACCCCTTTGTACATAACTCAGATGGCGGCCCTTATTTCCATGTATAGTAAACTCTCTTGCCATGGTTAGTTATGTAACCCAACAGGGGCTGATAAACTAAAATGGAATATATGTCCAGTGGCTTTGGAGATAGTGTTTGTTGCTGTTAAGAGAATTTGCTGTCAAGTGCATTTTCTGCCTCTGCTTACTGGAGCAGCCTGGAACAGCTGCCTACATACTGATGTCAGCTAGTCTGAGGAGGCTAACAGAAAGCACTGTTTTTGCTTTGCTCAAAGCAACCAAACACCTACAGAGTCAAGGAGTGCTGTCCTACCACCCAAATTCATATGGAAGTAACACATACTCTTTCTGCTAAGGAGCGAAATTTTTCTATTATTTGAAGCTGGAATTGTCTTAGCACCCACAATAATTATATTCTCAGTTGAATGCCTATTTGAATATTTGAAAGCAGCAGTCTCCAAATTAGAAAATACCCATGTATGACTTTATGGTCATATTCTCTGTGTAGATCATGTTGGTACGTAGTAGGATTCAGGGACTATTTGATGGATGGGTACAGGCTCTAGCCATGGGCATAATAGGTGATTATATAACAAGAAAAATGACAACAAAAATGCAAACTTGGTCAATGCCGGTAACTGCTTAGGATGACAATTTCAGAGACAAAACTGAAGATATCTTTATGCCTGGACAGAATGTGCATAGGCAGAAATGGTACCAAAGAAGGGTGCACAAAGAAGGGATCTTGGGACAGGACTGAGCAGCACCTCAACATCAAGATGACAGATGTCCTTGAAAGTGACAAAAATAGACTCTGGACCTGTCCTGAGACGAGGAGAATCCTTGAAGATTCGGGACAAGAGTGGTGACTGACCATACCTCTTCAGCTGACACTTAACTCCGCTGTGAGGGTGACCCTTACTTTGCAATTTCCAATTATTATAGAAAAAGAAGAGCCCTGTGTTCACAATTGTACAGTTGTACATACAATGGGTGAGGTAATTAAAAAAAAAACCCTTTCATTTTAAGCTTTTAAAAGCATGTCTCCCTAGTTGAAATTGAAAGAATAATTGCGTACATGGTGTCTTACCTGTGGGCAGATTTCATAGTCCTTCATTTTCAAATATCTGATGTCAGTAATTTAAGAGAGACTTCCAGAACATTATTCCTCTGTGTTACAATGTCAGCTACTCAATAATTTCAAATTGATTCATTGCAGTACCTAATGGGAAAAATCATTTAAAGTACTCTACCCATTTTCCCTTAGGGAAAATGCTCAGGAACCAACCATGCATTCATTTCTATGATGTCATCACTTGATTTTTACGTGCTTCTTCAGTATGTTTTTAAGGATTTTGATTAGGGCTTTAAACATCTTCCATTGCTAACTGGGGAAACCCAATATTTTTGAAAGTTAAATTGCTTTGTTTCTGAAAGACAGAAGTCTCATAAACAACTTTTTCAGTGGTTCATTTGAAGTAGTTATAAGTGCTTGTTAAATTTTTTTTGCCAGTCTTAGGACTTTTTAATAATTGTAACTTGGCACATAGGCTCTTAGAAAAAAATACAAGAACATGATCTATTCCTGGCACACTTGCCAATCAAAAATACTGTGATATGACAGCCGGTCAGTTACTCTAATAAACTTACAGCAATGGTGACAGTGCATACAAATCCCACATAAACTCAAACCAGACAAAATCCCAGCATAGATATGCAGGAGTGGGTAAGAAACCCCAGCCCAACGTAAGGAAGTTTTGGCAATTGATGGCAATTGATGGCTACTAAGAGGGGAGTGGACAGGCTCTTTCAAGGATTTGACTCATGGTAGGTCAACCAGGATGGACACACTGAAGGATATTTCAGGACACAAATTAGACTCTATAGGTTTTATTATATACATTATAGAGTATATTCAATTGGGCAGGGGACAATAAGAGGAGGTATGGATGAGGTAATCTAAATATCATTAAATTTTGTTGTATGAAAACCAGAAAAACTCAATAAAATCTTAAAAAATACTGTGAACCAGGGCTGGAGAGATGGCTCAATGGTTAAGAGCACCAACTGTTCTTGCAGAGGACAATTCCCAGCACTCACATGGTGGCTAACAGCTATCTGTAACTCCAGTTCAAGGGGATCTGATGCCTTCTTCTGGCCTTTGTGAGCATTGAACAACATGGGCCCACACAGTCAGACAATAGACTCACACGCATAAAATAAAAGTAAAAATAAAATGTTTTTAAAAATACTGTGATCCATGGAAACTCTGCCTTGACCACATCAATTCTTTTTTCTCAATGTTTACTTGTATTGACTGTGCATTTTTAAAATTTTTATTTATTTATTTATTTATTTATTTATTTATTTATTTATTTATTTATTTGTATGAATGTCCTGTCTGCATGTAGGTTTGTGCACCTGTGTCATGCAATGCTGTGGAGGTCAGAAGAGGGTGTCGGAATCCCCTGGTACTGGATTCTCCTGGAATTGGAGTTACAGACGGTTCTCAGCCGCCATGTGTGTGCTGGGGATGGAACCAGGGTCCTCTGCAAGAGCAGTCGGTGCTCTTAACTGCTAGGCCATCTCTCCAGCCCCTGTTTGTGCATTTTATACAGTGCATCTTAACCATGTTTAGACACCCTATCTGTACCCACTCCATACATCCCCCTCCCCAAGATTCCATGTATTTTATCGTATATGTTAAGGCCTATTGAGTCAAGTCTGTGTACCCAGATGTCTCTTGGTGGTGTAAGTTCATCCACTGGAGCCTGTTCAAATGTATCTAGCATCACTCCCTTCAAGAAGACTTTTCCTCACCCAGCAGTGCTCAGCTCTCAATAGCTCCTTGGCCAAGGTTGGGGCTCCTGTCCATTGCCCCAGCTCTTGTCTTGTGTATGCTGTCACATCGCTGTAAGTTCATATGAGCAGACTCCCAGAAACTTGGAAACCTCTTTTTCCTTAATGTCATGCACCATTTCTGGCTCTTACAATCTTCCCACTCCCTCTTCTGCAAGGGTCCCTGAGCCCTGGGAGGGTGAGGTTTAATATAACATGCACTCTGCAGTTTCTTGTTGTCCACACTTTGGCTAGCTGTGGCCTTTCACATTCATCACCCCTGTTGCATGAGGAAGCTTGTGGTAAGCCACTTTATCTTTTTTCAAAAAAATATTTTATTATTTTATGCATATGAGTATATTGCTTGCATGCATGTAAGTGCACCCATGTTGGGCAATGCTTGCAGAGGTCGAGGAGGGTGTCAGATCCCCTGGAACTGGAGTTATGGACAGTTGTCAGCCATTGTGTGGGTGCTGGGGATCTTAATACCTGAGCTGTCTCTTCAGCCCCCAAGCTACTTTAAATCCTAATAGTCTTCTGACAAAGGATACAGCAGGTGGAGAAAGGCCTTCCCCAAGAGAATCCAGGTGCCCCTTCCAAAGGAGGGGAGTCGCTGATGGATGCAGCCCAGGCAAATCACTGGATGTCTTTTACAGCACTCTGCCTTTGGACTTTATTGCCATTTCTCCCAAGATTTCTTTTCCTCAAACTCAGCCTCCATCCTGGATTCCAGAATGATTTCATAGACCCATATGACTCTTACCTTGCTGGCTTAGCAATCTTCAATGACTCTTTATGGACTGGATCATTTTTTTTGGCTCCTCTTGCATTTCTCAGCCTGGACGTGATGCCTTGGCCTAACACACAGCAGAGAGCACCTTTCACCTTCGATTTGCCCTACTCTTCCTGCCACTCCAATCATGTGTATCATGTCCTTTGCTGAGTTTACCATTTAGGTTACAGGATCAACTAAAGGGTCTGTTTGTGGCAATAGAATTATATGCCATTCATTGTGTGTGTGAGTGTGTGTGTGTGTCTGTGTGTGTGGTGTGTTTAGCATATTACTTATTAGTGTGGGTGTGTGCACATGTGTAAGTGCTCATTCTTGTGTGTATGTGCACATATAGAGGCCAGTGGTCAATCCTGGTGTCTTGCCTCAGTCATTCTTCACATTGATTTTTCCAGACAAGGTCTCTCACTGAGCCTGAAGCTCATCAATTTAGGTAGACTGGCTGGCCAATGAGATTTAAGGACCCACCTGTCTCCCCGGTGCTGGAGGTCCCGTCATGCACTTCCACATGCAGTTTTTTTTTTATTTTATTTATTTTTTTGTGTGTTTGAATGTACTGTCTGCGTGTAGGTTTGTGCACCCATGTCATGCAATGCCGCAGAGGTCAGAAGAGGGTGTCAGATTCCCCTGGAACTGGAGTTCTGGAATTGGATGCTGGGAATCAAACCTGGGTCCTCTGCAAGAGCAGTCAGTGCTCTTAACTGCTACACCATCTCTCCAGCCCCCCCCCCCCCAAAAGGAGTTTTTATGTGAGTTCTGGGGATCTGCACTCAGGGTCTCATGCTTATGCAAATAGGCACTTCACTGACAGAGTCATCTTGCTGCCCCCTCATTTTATACATCTAGGCATTGCGTAACTATGTTTTATTATCACTTATAATTCTCAATGAGTTTTTTGCTGATGAGTAAGCAAATTTAGGCAATACATTTTTCCTTGATATTTCTTTAAAGATAACTGTGAGAAAATCCAATGCAGATAATAATAACATTGTGTTATTGCTCATTGAAATTCCTTAAAAGACAATTGTTTTTGAGTTCCATTTCTTCTGCAGAAAGAGCCCAGTTTATTTCTGTTTTCTCAGGCTTATTTCTAACATCCCTTACTGTTTCAGAGGTGTATGGGTGGGGATGTAGATTTTTCATAGTAAGGGATATCTTGCTAGATACTTCTCTAGGTCAGAAATGAGAAAATCATGGGGTTATTTGGAACAATTATATTGCTGCATCTATTATCCAGAGCTCACAGTTAATTTCTTATTGTTCCTTTTCTGAATATTTATCTCCTGCCTTTTCTTGACTATGTCTAGCATCACATTTTAAGCTCTTGTGAATTTGCTGTAGACTATCACCCTCAAATCCTCTTAAGCCTTTTTGTTCTTTAGAAGAATTCTCAGTTTATGTCTGTCTCATGGTATTTTTCCCAAAGTGTATTGTTTTATGTTCTTGTAAACTGAACTCATCACACTTAAATTGGTGTGCCTCTCCCAGGTCTCTGTATTATGCTGCACTGTTGATCCATTTTTCACTGTTTATGATTTTCTGCAAATAAGAATAATGTACAATTTACTCTGTGCTTCAGATCATTAATAAAGATATTAAATAGCATGTGCTTCAGTTTTTACCTTCTGGCACCCTGCTTTTCTCAATTTGACTCTGACCTGTTAACAGCTATTTTTTATTCTGTCAGGGCTTTTTTATCCTGGTCTTGTTAAAATATTACTGTAATAATTTCTAACAACATATCTTGCAACTTTTCTTCATTTCAGTAGCATAGAGCAGATAACCAAGATAAATGAACAGACATCCTTTTTGGCATCTTTTGGTGGGCTTAGTGGTACAGGATTATAATCTCAGTGACTTTTAAAAATTATTATTTTTTTGTGTATAAGTGTATTACCTGGATGTATGTAAGTGCATCTGTATCCTGAATTGCCTTCAGAGGTCAGAAGAGGGTGTAGGCTTCCCCTGGAAGTGGAGGTGTGATCAGTTGGTAACTGTCATGTGGGTACTGGGAATCGAACCTGGGTCTTCTGCAAGAGCAGCCAGTGCTCTTAACTGCCGAGCCATCTCTCCAGCCCTTATAATCTCCGCTACTTTTGAGGCTGAGGCAGGAGGATCACAAGTTCAAGGTCTATCCGGGTTACAGAGCGAATTTAAGGCCAGCTTGGAGAAATTAATTAAGGCCTATCTCCAAACAAAATATGAAAAAGAGAGTTGGGGATGTAGCCCAGGAGGGGAAGGCTCGCCTAATATGAGCAAGGGCCTGGGTTTACTCCAGTACTGAGGACAAACGACATCCTTTTATTTTTCCTTGAATATATAGGCTTCAGGGCATTGCCATTTGGTTATTATAGCATTTATTGGAAATGTATTGTTTGAATTATATATATATATATATTTATTTATATATAAAATTGCTCATTTCACATGTCTAGCAACCCTGTGAAGAAGATACAGTTATTTCCTCCATGTCACAGAGTAGAAAGCTGAGGCACAAAGAGGCCTGGTTAATAACTACAGTCAGAGTCAGTAGCTAAGCTGGGGCCCCAAATCAAGTTGTTTGGCTCTGGAATCTGGGCTCTTAACTAGTACACTATATTAGACAAAGCTTCCTTAAGTAAGAGTTGTTGAAACAAACCAGAAAGGAAGGAGTTGCACAAGGAGACTGTCTTGGTTGACGAGAAGTCACCTTCCCTCTCTAGCTTTTCTCCTCCTTACCCTTATTACTACAGGCTTGGCTCAGTGCATAATCACAATCTCCTGAGATTTCTCTAAGTTTCTCCAACTCTCTAGCCCTAAAACTTATTTCCCACAATGCAGACCACGTGGTTATACAAAATCTAAAATCGTCCGATATGTTGATATTATGTCCAATGTTAATATTTTGATAAATATCATTTGTCCTTTACTCCACTAAATATGTCTATTTTTATAAAATTGACATATTGTGCATACTGTTTTGTAGCCTGCTTTTTTCACTTAACAATATATTGTGAGCATCTTTCCTGGGCCATGCATGGCCTTCTGCATCATTTTACTGGTTTATATTCTGTTATATGACTGAATCATGGTTTGTTTAATTGTCTATTTATTGGACTATTTACATCTTTTCCCAGTTATAAACTCTTCACCAAATTGTGTGTGCATCCATGACATTTCTTGAAATGAACTCTCAGAAGTAGAAAGAAAAACACACAAAAATGATCTCATATCTTCTCTTCCCAAAGCCCTCAGTTGGCTCCCAGGGAAAATTTTAAATTCTTCAACTGTTAGCCCAGCGCTCCTTTTCCTCGCTCCTTTCCACTTTGGCTTCTGAATTCCATATTCCATGCAGTTCATTCTGTGCTTGCCTATGTTTAGAACTTAGAAACAACTGCTTATCATGGTCCACCATGTGATTCTCATTTCTTTTTCCTATTTTGAAAGTGTGCTGATTGGTAAGACCTGGAGAATGTACCCCACATAGATGTGAGAAAATGGAAGCAGGGTCCCCATCTCCATTCAAGCCCACAGCATGTAGGGTTTTGGATGAGGTCATTTTCCCCAAAGAAAATCTTGCTTCTATGTCTAGAGTAAAAGTAAGTGAGTACTGGTGAAGAAAAGACAGATGATGCTTATCTTATACCGACCATTCAGAGGGCACAGACCATGTGATTGGTATTATATAGGGCTCTTCATTTGAAAGTTTCCAATTACAAAAACTCATTTATAATTTTCATTAACCTCTTCTTTTGAATAATTTTGAATAACTTCTTATATCCAGTAACTTGAATCTCACTTGACATATGGAGCAAGTGATCTAGGATGAGGGTAGGCAATTGAAAATCATTAAAACATCTGTAAAGAAGAAATCTGAATTTTCTCTACAGAGGAACATCTTTGAAGCAGTGCATTATTCATATAGGATGTTATAATTCAGGAAATATTCTGAAAAATTACTCCTTAGCCAAGGTCCTCATATGCTCTCCTATTTATCCGCTTGAGAGTTCATCACTATCATGAGACAATTTCCACGACTGAGCTACATTTGACTGTGAAGTTCAGGCAGGCTCCCACAGAGGTTATTGAAATGGATGCAGTCACAGTGCTTCACCATTTATCATCGTTCCTCCCCATTTCATAAAATTCTTAGTTTTGTTGGCAAATCAAGTGAGAAATGAAACTCACTGAATCTCTCTAATCATGCCATGTTTGTGTGAGATAAATTTAGGTGTAGACCTTTACATATCCTGCAATGAAGCCTGGTGTGGTGGTGCATGGCTTTAATCCCAGTACTGGGAGACAGAGGCAGGTGGATCAATGTGAGTTCAAGGCCAGGCTGGTCTACAGAGCCAGTTCCAAGTCAGCTGAGACTACAGGGAGACCACGTCTCAAGACAAAAGAAAAAAAAAAAAAAGAAAGAAAAAGGAAAATAAATTATGAAATCGACTGCTAAAAGTCCTACTTATAGTCCCACCAACAATGAGAATAGCAACTCCAGGACTCTTTCTAATACTTGATAGTATTGGTACAAGGAGACCAAGAGAAATATCCTGCAGTGAACAATTACGTGGACAAACTGTCGGGCGTTCACTAAGTGTGACCATCAACTCTACCATCTCATCTCTAGGTAGATTTTGTGGTATTAGCCTTAGCTGAGGTTAGAGACCAATATAGAAGAATCCCAGACTTTATTCTGACCTTAAATATATGGATAAAGAAAGATGCCTAAGAAAATAAAAAAACAACATGTGCGTCATGCTCTGCTCAAGCGAGGTATTTCTAAGGAGTCAATATCCTGACTCTTGACTGAGTCTTGAACAATGACTTCCTTTGCACTGACTTCCTGCTAAAGCAGCATTTCTTCAGCTTTTGTGAATAATCCATCGTATTGGCTAGAAAATGAGAAGAGCAATTGTTCTTGAAGCTATTGGCATCTCAACCCAATCTTAGTCTGCAGTCCAGATTTAAGTATCAGTGAATGTGGGCCTTCTCTGGCCAGTCATCGATTGACGCTCTACCCACAGAGCACAAACCACTCCAGGAACATGTCAGAGTTAGGTGAAAACTCAAAACTTTATTTTCCAGTGTGTGTGTGTGTGTGTGTGTGTGTGTGTGTGTGTGTGTATAGGAAGCTTCTACCAATCAGCACAGAGAGCATCAGAGTGCATCCAATTATTGAAAAGGTAAACCTAATCGTACAGTTATATAGTCCTTAGCCTACACATGCTTCTAGTTGATCACATGTTGTTTACAAGCCCAACATGGGGGGCAACTAATCAACTGCATGCAGCTGTTGCCAAGAAGGGTGCCATGTTGATGGTGCAGCAAGAAATTCAGCAATGTGGCTTACAAATCAGGCCTGGGAGTGGCCCACAAGTGGAGCACTAAGAACTGAGAAGTCCTGAAGCAGGTTGGACAAATACCAAATACTCAAAGGGTTAAAGGGCAGTTGTTCATCTTAGATTTTAAAAACATTATGGGGCTGGAGAGATGGCTTAGCAGTTGAGAGCGCCAACTGCTCTTGCAGAGGACTTGGGTTCGATCCCTAGCACCCACATGGCGGCTGAGAACCGTCTTTAACTCCAGTTCCAGGGGAATCGGATGCCCTCTTCTGACCTCTGTGGCATTGTGAGGCACGGTGCACCAACCTACAAGCAGACAGTACATTCCTACACATAAAAAACATAAATAAAAATAAAAAAATTAATTTTAAAAAGTTAAAAAAGACATGTAAAAAAATAAAAAAACATTATAAGGTGGAAGCTTTATCTGTTGTTTTTATGAGTTGTGTAAAGGAACTCTTAATATTTCAATGGAGCAAATTACTCTCAAATGAAATAGCTTGAAATAACTATTTTATTTTCCTTACTCTATAGTGTGTCAGGAATGAAGAAAGGGTTCATCTGGTAAGTTTGCATTTGGAGTTTTTGTTTGTTTGAGACAGGCTCTCCCTATAGTCCCAGCTGGCCCAGAACTCATTGTGTAGACCAGGCTGGCCTCAGTTTCACAGAGATCTGCCTTTTTCTGCTTTTGAAGTGCTGGGAATAAAGCCATGGACCATCGTGCCTGGCCCTCATTTGGAGTCTCTTGTGTGGTTAGTCAGAGGTCAGCCAGGGCTGTTTTTATCCCCAAGCTTAGTGGGGTAGGACACCCAGGATGCTGCAGTCAAATGGCTAGATTTGAGGCTAGGAGCTCTCGGCTGGAAGTTCAGCCCAGCTGTCTACCCAAGTCTACACATGGTTTCTCTTGCAATGTGGTCTTAGTTTATCAGGTTTCTCACATGCACGTGGCTTTTCCCAGTGTGCACACACCAAAGGCACAAAGTAGAAGCTTCATGGCCTTTTCTGAGTTAGACTCAGAATTATGCAGCATCCTTCTTCTTCGTCTACATGGTTTCAAGCCACTAAGATCTATCACACACCTCTTATTGGGTGTGTCTTAAGTTATAGACTTGTTTTAAAAGATTCATTTGTGTGTGTGTGTGTGTGTGTGTGAACACATGCATGATATGTTGTCTGCTTTGTAAAATCAAGAGAGTATAAATTGTTCAGCCTCTTTTTTTTTTTTTTTATAAGCAATTTCCTTCCCTAGACCTTTAATATGAGAAAATCTGCGAAGGTCTATTGCTAACTTAGATTATCCTATAGAAAAATGAAATCTTTTCAAAGTCAATATTAGAATTCACCTTATTTAGGGCTTTCTTCTTCACAGTTTATCTTGGAGTGCACCCATGAGAGCTGTTTTCTTCCCTATTCTCCAGCATCCCTGCTGGCTTTAGCCTGATTGGTCCTGTGGTATAATCCATTTTTACAGAGAATTGGCTAGTTCATTAGTGAATTGATAAGGGCTCAAATACCTGCCCATGGAGGCAGGTCCCCATGGAGGTCAGAAGAAGGAGTTGGATCCCCTGGAGCTGAACTTATAAGTAGTTGTGAGCCACCCAATATAGATGCTGGGAATCAGACTCCAGACTTCTGCAAGAGTAGCAAGTGCCCTTGACCATCGAGCCATCTCTCCAGCTTGTATACAGACATGCTTTAAAATCATTTTAAGGAGTCTTCAGTGGATGTTTGGAAATATCTTCCTCCTGTGGCCCAAGGTATAATTTCTGGGAGTTTTCCATTGTCCTGAGTTTCAGTATTCTTAAGCCTGGTGGAGACGTGGCTTTGCCCAGTGTTCCTTAGTGAAGCCCAGTGTCCTAGTTTGTCTTCCATTGCTGTGACAAAACACTCTGACTGACACAAACTTGAGGAGGAAAGGGTTTATTCAGCTTACATCTCCTGGGTCACAGTTCATCACTCAGGGAGCCCAAGGCAGGAACTCAGGGCAGGAACCTGGAGGCAGGAGCTGAAGCACAGGCCATGGAGGAATGCTGTTCACTGGCTTGCTCCCCTGGCTCATGCCCAGCCCTCCTTCTTATACAGTACACAACAACCTGCCCAGGGAGGCACCACTCTTGTGGGCTGGGCCCTCCCACACTGCTCGACCATCAAGACTATACTCCATGGTTGTGGCCACAGGACAATCCAATGGAGCCAATTCCCCAGCTGAGGCTCCCTCAACCCAGGTGTGTCAAGTTGACACTAAAGCTATCCAGCACAATTGACCCCTTGTCAACTTGACACAGAAAACACATCACTATTAAACCATCACCTTTCCAGTTCTTATCCCCAAAATATGATGTTAACATTAATCACAACCTAAGACAGTACAACCTTAAAAGCCCCACAGTCCTTAAAATGTCCAAATGCTTAAAAGTTCAGTCTATTTAAAGTCTCTTAACTGTGGGCTACTGTAAAATCCGAAACAAGTACAAAACCTAAGTCCAGCAAAGTAGCTCAAGGCTGGACACCTGGGATTCACTCATGATCTTCTGGGCTCCAAATGGTTTCAGCAGCTCCCCCTCTCTGACTCTGCCGTCCACAGCACACACAGCTCATCTTGCAGGCCCAGGCCGACTCCATCTACACCTGCCGCTGCTCTTGGTGGTCATCCCACAGTCCCGGCATCTCCAAAAAGCTGGGGTCGCCACTGAAACTGAGGCAGCACCTTCACCAATGGTCTCTTCTGACCTCTCCTGGTGCAAAGCCTTAGCTTCTCTTCATGACCCTTGCAATCCTGGGGTCTTCACAGCAACTGAGGTGCACTTCCACCAATGGTCTTTCCTGACCTCTCACAGTGCCAAGCCTCGGGTGCTCTCTGTGACTCCCTCAAATTTCAACACCAGAACCATATAGGAGACTCTTACACATTACCAAGTCCTGCTTCTGGCTCGAGATGGAGGCTCAGGCCCCTTCTGGATCACAGCTTCTGTGTGCTGACCCTGAAGAAATTCTTCCGAGAAGATTTCGCCACAGTGATGCTGGTCTCTTGTTACTTACAGCTGATTTTTCAGCCCCAGCTAACCAGCATCAATTGTCCCAGTACAACAAAGATTTCACTTCAGGTTCTGGTCTCTTGTTACTTACAGCTGATTCTTCAGCCCCAGCTGACCAGAACCCACAGATTACACAGTCCTGATGATCTCTGCTCCCCTTTGAAACTAGAAACTTCACAAGCCAGGCCTCCATCTTCTACAACTCCTTCAGCAAAACTGCACCAAGCTCCACAGCAATGATCTTTAGGCATTCAATGATCTTCCTAGCCCAAAGTTCCAAACGCCTCCATAATCCTTCCCCAAAACAAAGGTCAGGTCTGCCATAGCAATACCCTACTCTTCTGGTACCAATTTCTGTTCTAGTTTGTCTTCCATTGCTGTGACAAAACACTCTGACCAACACCAACTTGGGGAGGAAAGGGTTTATTCAGCTTACATCTCCTGGGTCTCAGTTCATCACTCAGGGAGCCCAAGGCAGGAACTCAGGGCAGGAACCTGGAGGCAGGAGCTGAAGCACAGGCCATGGAGGAATGCTGTTCACTGGCTTGCTCCCCTGGCTCATGCCCAGCCTGCCTTCTTATACAGTACACAAAAACCTGCCCAGGGTGGCACCACCCTTGTGGGCTGGGCCCTCCCACAGTGCTCGACCGTCAGGACAATACTCCACAGATGTGGCCATAGGCCAATCCATTGGAGCCAATTCCCCAACTGAGGCTCCCTCAACCCAGGTGTGTCAAGTTGACACTAAAGCTATCCAGCACACCCAGTATAAAGTACCAGGGCATCACCTGTTTTCCAAAGAATAGCCATCAATTTGATGCCAGCTTCTACAGGGGGAGAAGAAGAACTGAGAAGCATTTGGGTCCTGACTCAAACAACTGGGATAATAAATCTACCTGTACTGTCATACCAATCAGCTACTCTGCAAAATCTTGACTGATAGGACAAAATTTTATTTTTACCCCAGCAAATGATCACCTCATTTGAAGTACCTGGTTCTTCAATAGCTGCATATTAAAGATAAATATGAGACTATGAATGACATGTTGTCTGCTTTGTAAAATCAAGAGAGTATAAATTGTTCAGCCTCTTTTTTTTTTTATAAGCAATTTCCTTCCCTAGACCTTTAATATAAGAAAATCTGCAAAGGTCTATTGCTAACTTAGATTATCCTATAGAAAAATGAAATCTTTTCAAAGTCAATATTAGAATTCACTTTATTTAGGGCTTTCTTCTTCACAGTTTATCTTGAAGTGCGCCCATGAGAGCTGTTTTCTTCCCTATTTTCTAGCATCCCTGCTGGCTTTAGCCTGATTGGTCCTGTGGTATGATCCATTTTTACAGAGAATTGGCTAGTTCATTAGTGAACTGATAAGGGCTCAGATACCTGCCCTCAATTTCATTTTTCTCCTCAGAGAGACCATCTTTCAGATATAATATAGTTTGCTAATGATATTCTACATACAAAGGTAAGATGCCTGGCTCTTTACAATGATAATAGTGGACTATTACTCTCCATGAATTCTGAATCTCAGGGTAGACATGTGCAGGCTTCATTTTAATGGCATTCCTACAAATAATGGTTTTTATATTTCAAGCTAATGAATTGAAATAGGTTGTTGCATTTGTATCCGTTGAAAGAAAATAATTCTCCTTGACTTAGTACATGGAAGTGAAAATAGCCATGAAAATTATTTAATAATTACTTTTGTTTTCTGGTTGTCAGGCTCAAATATGACTGGAGGTTTTTCCTAATATCTTTCTATCAGCATAATACCTAGCATGGTGAATAAAAAGCAAAACAAACAAAGCAATCCTTGCCTTTTGGTCTCTGTGTGTCTATTTTTTGAAAGACATATTTGAAAACCATAGTGACTCTTATCATTGCAAGGATAATGCTTTAAGTACATGAAGCAAAAAATGATTTCACTTCTCCAGTATCATATTCTTATTTCATTCTTATGGTTTTGAGACTGGGGTTCCAAAATCAAGGTGCCACGCTAAGCAAGACTGGTTACGTCTGTGGCCTGTGAAGTTATTTCTTCTTGGCTTGTTGATGACTTTTCCCTGTAGAGCATTTCCTTTGTCCCCCACCCCACCACCCTGCTGGTTTTGAGATACAGCTTCACTCTGCCCTGCCTAGCCTGGAACCCACTGTGTAGAACAGGCTGGCTTTAAGCTGATAGAGATTCTCCTACTTTGCTTCCTGAGTGCTGGGATTAAAGGTATGTATCACCATGCCTAGCTCAACTTTCCTCTGTTTTAATAAGTACATCAGTTATATTGACTAGAGTTTACCCTAATGACATCATGACCTGTGTCAAGACCCTTATATCAAGGGTTAGGGAGACAGTTCAGTCTGTAAAGTGCTTTCTTTTTTTCTTTTTTTCTTGATAACTTTATTATTAGACCTTTTCCTTAAGCAACAGTTTACAGTGGGTGATGTGATAAATGTGTCCAGGAGTGAGAAAAGCCATTCACTGTTTATTTACTTATATTTCTGTGTGTATATATGGGTTTGTGCACAGGAGTAGAGGTGCCCACAGTAGAGGTCAGAAGAGGAAGTCAGATGCCCTGGAACTTAAACTGTAGGTGGTCGTGAGCCACCTGACACTGGGAACTGAACGTGTGTCCTCTGCAAGAGGAACAAGTGCTCTTGATTGCTGAACAATCTCTTCAGTCCCTCAGTATATATTTTTTGGTTTGTTTATTTATTTATTTGTTTATTTATTTTTATCAAATCTGGATCCGTGTCCCCCACCCTATCTCCCCACCCCACCAGAGCACATTCATTCTGCCAAACATGCTTTTCATCTCTTTCTCAGTCTTTCTCAATATTCTCCATGTGGAAGTTGACTGTTTTGAGCAGAAGTTCACTGTTTCAGTCAGTTCTTTGATGCAGTCCTTTCTGTTGTTGTTGTTGTTGTTGTAGTTGTTTCCAATATGCATCACTCCCAGCTGCTTTGGACAAAAGCTCAAGGGGCCATGCACAAGAAATACTTACAATTAGGTAACTGGCACTAGCATCCACAGATGAGGGATACCATTCATTGTTTGTTTTTCTGGGACTGTGTTACTTCACTCAGCATGATGTCCTCTAGCTCCAGCCATTTTCCTGCAAAGCTCATGATGTCATCTTTCTTTACTGCTGCATAGAACTCCATTGTGTAGATGTACCACATTTTCTCTATCCACTCATCAGTTGAGGGGCATTTGGGTTGGTTCCAGCTCCTTGCTATTGTGAAGAGAGCTGAAATAAACATGGCCGTGCATGTATCTCTGTGGTGGGGTAAGTCTTGAGGGTACATGCCCAGGAGTGGTATGGCTGGGTCGGGTGGCAAGTTCATTCCAAGTCTTCCAAGGGTTCTCCACACTGCTTTCCATAGTGGCTGTACGAGTTTACATTCCCACCAGCAGTGGATGAGTGTTCCCCTTTCCCCACAACCTCTCCAGCACTTGGTATCATTTGTTTTCTTGATCCTAGCCAGTCTTATTGGAGTAAGATGATATCTTAAAGTGGTTTTCATTTGCATTTCCTTAATGATTAGTGATGTTGAACACTTCTTAAGGTGTTTCTCAGCCATCTCTAATTCCTCACTTGTGAAGTCTCTGTTCAGCTCTTTGCTCCATCTATTGAGTGGGTCATTTGTTTTCTTTCTTCTTTGTTTTTTGAGTAGTTTATATATTCTGGAAATCAATGCTTTGTCAGATGTTTCTGCAGTGAAGGTTTCCTCCCACTCTGTGGGATTTCTCTTCACTTCCTTGATTGTTTCTTTTGATGTACAGAAGCTTTTGAGTTTAATGAGGTCCCATTTGTCAATTGTCGACCTTAATTCTTGTGCAGCTGCTGTCTGATTTAGGAAGTCTTTTCCTACGCCTATGTCTTGTAGTCTGCTGCCAACTTTTTCTTCTATCACCTTCAGAGTTTGGGGTTTCACGTTGAGGTCTTTAATCCATCTGGAGTTGACTTTTGTACAGGGTGAGAGGTAGGGGTTTAATTTCATTCTTCTACAAGTGGTGATCCAGTTTTGCCAACACCACTTGCTGAAGATGCTGTCTTTTCTCCATTGTGGTTTCTTGGCCCCCTTGTCAAATATGAGATGGCTGAAATTGTATGTGCTCAGATTTGGATCTTCGGTTTTGTTCCATTGGTCAACAGGTCTGTTTTTGTGCCAGTACCAGGCTGTTTTTATGACTATAGCCCTGTAGTATAGTTTAAAATCTGGTATAGAGATCCCTCCTGTGTAGCTCTTTTCACTCAGGATTGATTTGGCTATTCGGGGTCTTTTGTTTCTCCAAATGAATTTAAGAACTTTTGTTTCCAAGCCTGTGAAGAAACTCTTGGGGATTTTGATTGGGATTGCATTAAATCTATACAAGAGTTTTGGTAAAATGGACATTTTTACAATGTTAATTTTCCCAATCCATGAGCATGGGAGGTTTTTCCATCTTCTGAGGTCTTCTTCAATTTCTTTCTTTAAGGGTTTAAAATTTTTGTTGTAGAGGTCTTTGGTGTCTTTGGTTAGGTTTGTTCCTAGGTATCTTATTGTTTTTGAGGCTATTGTGAGTGGGAAGGTCTCTTTGAATTCTTTCTCCAGTTGCTTGTTCTTGGTGTAAAGAAAGGCCATTGATTTTCTAAGGTTAATTTTGTATCCTGCCACTTTGCTGAAGCTGTTAATCGTTTCTAGGAGTTTTCTGGTGGAGTTTTTTGCATCTCTTAAGTAAACAATCATATCATCAGCAAATAGGGATAGTTTGACTTCCTCTTTTCCAATTAGTACTCCTTTAATATCCTTTTCTTGCCTTATTGCTCTAGCAAGTGTTTCAAGCACTATATTGAAGAGGAGTGGTGATAGGGGGCAGCCTTGCCGAGTTCCTACCTTTAAAGGGAATGTTTCCGTCATTTCCCCATTTAGGATGATATTGGCTGTGGGTTTCCTGTATATGGCTTTGATTACATTGAGGAATGATCCCTCCAATCCAATTCCTTCTAGGACTTTAAGCATGAAGGGATGCTGGATTTTGTCAAAGGCTTTTTCAGCATCAATTGAGATGATGGTGTGGTTTTTGTCTTTGATTCCGTTTATGTGTTTGATGATGTTTATTGATTTTCGTATGTTGAACCATCCCTGCATCTCTGGTATGAATCCAACTTGGTCATGATGGATGATCTTCTTGATGTGGGTCTGTATGCGATTTGCCAGTATTCTGTTTAGAATTTTGGCATCTGTGTTCATGAGGGAGATGGGTCTATAATTCTCCTTTTTAGTTGTATCTTTGCCTGGTTTTGGTAATAGAGTGATGTTGGCTTCATAGAAGGAATTTGGGAGAGTTCCCTCTGATTGTATACTTCTAAACAGTTTCAGAAATAATGGTTGTAGGTCTTTTTGAAATGTTTTATAGAATTCTGCTGTGAAACCGTCTGGGCCTGGGCTTTTTTTAGTTGGGAGGCTTCTTACTACATCCTCTATTTCTTCATATGTTATGGGTCTGTTTAAGCTGCTGGTCTCCTCTTGGCCAAGCTTTGGTGATTCCCAAGATTTCAGATATTCATCCATTTCTTCTAGATTTTCAAACTTGGTAGAATATAGGTTCTTGTAATATTCCCATATAATTTTCTTGATCTTTTCCTTGTCCGTTGTGATATTTCCCTTTTCATCACAGATTGTATTGATTTGGAGTTGTTCCTTCTTTCTTTTTGTTAACTGGGCTAGAGGTCTGTCTATCTTGTTTATTCTTTCAAAGAACCAACTTTTGGCTTCATTGATTTTTTGTATTGTTTTCTTTGTTTCTATTTCATTGATTTCTGCTCTGATTTTTGTTATTTCTTCCTGTCTGTTGCGTTTAGGGTTCATCTGTTGTTGCCTCTCAAGTGCTTTTAGCTGTAGTGTTAGATCATTCACTTGTGCTCTTTCTGTTTTTCTAATGTAGGCACCCAGGGCTATAAATTTCCCTCTTAGGACTGCTTTTAAGGTATCCCATAAGTTTTGTTGTGTTGTATTGTCATTGTCATTCAGTTCCAGGAATGTTTTTATTTCTTTCTTTATCTCTTCCTTGACCCATTCATTATTCAAGAGTGTGTTGTTTAGTCTCCATGTGTTCTTGTAGGCAGGAGGGCTTGTCCTGGTGTTGATGTTGAGCTTCATTGCACTGTGGTCTGACAGGATGCATGAAATTATTTCAATCTTTTTGTATTTGTAGAGGTTTCTTCTGTGTCCCAGGATGTGGTCGATTTTGGAGAATGTTCCGTGGGGTGCTGAGTAGAAAGTGTATTCTCTGGTATTAGGATGGAATGTTCGGTAGAGGTCTATGAGGTCCATTTGGTGTATCATATCGTTCAGTTCAGATGTCTCTCTGTTTATTTTTTGTCCTGTTGACCTATCCAAAGGACTCAGTGGGGTATTGAAATCTCCCACTATGAGTGTGCTGGGGTTAGTCTGTGACTTGTGGTCCTGGAGAATTGTCTTTATAAAGTTTGGTGCACCAGAATTTGGGGCATATATATTCATAATTGTGAAATCTTCTTGGTGGATTGTTCCTTTGATGAAAATGTAATGGCCTTCTTTGTCTCTTCTGATTTCTTTTACTTTGAAGTCTATTTTATCCGATATTAAAATAGCAACACCTGCTTTCTTTTTGGTACCATTTGCTTGGAATATTTTTTTCCATCCCTTCACTTTAAGGTGGTGCCTGTCCTTGAAGGTAAGATGTGTTTCTTGCAGACAGCATATCGATGGATTCTGTTTCCTAATCCAGTCTCCCAGTCTATGTCTTTTGATTGGGGAATTTAGTCCATTAATATTTAAGGTTATGACTGATAGGTTTGTGTTGCTTCCTTTTGCCTTATTATCCATCTGCGGTTTTGATTTAGGTTTCTACTTCTGCAGTTATGCTTTTATTGATTTCTCCTTCTAGTTGCCTGGGGTTGGTTGCTCCTTTCTTCTGTTCTTTGGATTGCTTCAAGTATTCTCTGAAGGGTTGGTTTTCCGGACATGTATTCTTTCAAGTTGTTTATGTCATGGAAGATTTTCCTCTCTCCTTCCACTATGATTGACATTTTTGCTGGGTATAGTAACCTGGGCTGGCATCCATTGTCCCTCAACACTGGGAATGCTTTGCTCCAGGTTCTTCTTGCCTTCATCGTTTGCTGTGAGAAGTCCGTTGTTATTCTGATAGGTTTCCCCTTATAGGTCACTTGTTGTTTTTCTCTTGTCGCTTTAAGAATTTTCTCTTTGTTTTGGGTGTCCAGCATTTTAACTATGATGTGGCGTGGAGAATTTCTTTTCTGATCTTATCTGTTTGGAGTTCTATGTGCTTCTTGTATTTGTATTGGTTTGTCTTTTTTTAGTTTGGGGAAGTTTTCATCTATTCTTCTGTTGAAGATCTAATCAATACCATTTCTCTTGGGATTCTTCTCCTTCCTCTATTCCTATGATGCGGAGGTACATCTTAGTGTCCCACAGTTCCTGGTTCTTTCACTTTTGTGTATTTTTAAATTTTTCATAATCTTTCCTTGAGGTTTTTCATTGTTCTGTGTTATCTTCCAGGTCTGATATTCTTTGTTCTGCTTCCTCCATTCTGCTTCTGAGGCTTTTTCGATTCCTTTCCTCTTGATTGGATGAGTGTTTGAGTTCCTTTTTGATTTCCTCTTCTTATTTATTTAGTATTTCTACTTCCTTTTGGAGCTTCTCAATCTCTTCCTGTAGCTATTTTTTTCGCTTGTTGGTTTCCATGTCTTTTTCAGCATGGGATCTTTTTGGAATTTCTACTTCCTTCCGGAGTTTGTCATTCTCTCTCTCTAGGTCCTTCTTGAGTACTTCATTCTCTTTTCTTAGTTGTTTGATTTGCTCTTTATAATCTTGTAGTTCTTTAAGTATGTTCCCAATTGTGTTTCTGATATCTGTGTCCTGGGCCATCCCCAGGGGGATCCCACTGTAGGAATCTTACATAGGGTTGGTAGAGCTTTGTGCGGGATTATCTTGCCCCTTTCCTGTGTTGTCTCTTCTTCGTGTTCCTGGCCTATGGGGGGGGGTTGCTTGGTACCTGCGCTTCAACTGGTCTTGGGAGATCTTAGATCTCAAGACTCACACAACCCTATCTTTTATACCAGCTGGGAGGATAACTCTGCCCCCACAGCCACAAAAGCCAATTAAGCCAAAGACAACTGGATTAACTAGATTAAGTCAATCAACAATCAGCCTTGCTGAGGTACCCAGTTCCTACCTACCTTCCTGCTCTTCAGCTTGTCTTGGGAGATCTCAGATCCTGTAAAGTGCTTTCTGCACAAACATGAAGACCCATGTTCAGTGCTCAGAACCCACATAAAAAGCCAAGCATGGTGGCTCATGGTTATAATCCCAGCCCTGGGAAGACAGAGGTATGAGGATCCTAGGGGCTTGCTGGCATCCAGCTAAGCCTAAATGGTGAGTGCCAGGTCAGAGTGAGAACCCTGTCTCTGAAATTTGGGAAATCTAGAACTTGAATGCAAGACTGCTTAGTTGAAATTGTGCAGATGCAATTTTGATAAGTATTGCCAAATTATGAAGTGTAAAAGTTACATTACAGGCTTCATGAGCAATGCATGGCCACTGGGTCTTTCATGTACAGATGGAAATGATTATTAATTTTTTTTTTTTTTGGTCTTTTTGAGACAGGGTCTCGTTGTAGCACCAGCTGTCCTGGAACTCACTTTGTAGACCAGGCTGGTCTTGAACTCACAAAGATCCGCCTGCTTCTACCTCCTGAGTGCTAGGATTAAAGGCATGCACCACCATGCCTGGCTTATTAATGTTTTTTAAATGTATATTTCACTTTTGCTTAAATGTTAGGAGTTGAATATCTTTTCATATTACTAATATTATATATTATATATATTATTATATATATATATGCACAATGTTTGTACACCATGTACAACTAAAGAATAACAAACTAAATAATACTTTTAGGTATATGAAAGGATATCAACTCCTAACATTTCAAGCAAAAGTGAAAACACTTAAAAAACATTAACTAAGCCACGGCGGGTGTGTGCCCTGCTTTAATCCTTAGCCTCAGGGAGGTAGAAGCAGCGGATCCGTTGTGAGTATAGACAGCCTGGTCTACAACAAGTGAGTTCAGGACAGCTGGTGGCTACACCCGAGCCCTGTCCTCAAAAAGCCAAAAAAACAACCAACACCAATAATCATTTTCCATCTTGTACATGAAAGACCCAGTGGCCATGCATTGCTCATGAAGCCTGTAATGTAACTTTTACACTTCATAATTTGGCAATACTTATCAAAATTGCATCTGCACAATTTCAACTAAGCAGTCTTGCATTCAAGTTCTAGATTTCCCAAATTTCAGAGACAGGGTTCTCACTCTGACCTGGCAACCAACCATTTAGGCTTAGCTGGAATAGCCAGCAAGCCCCTGAGGAATCCCATGACCTCTGTCTTCCAGGGCTGGATTATAACCATGTAGCCACCATCCTTGCTTTTTATGTGGGTTCTGAAGGCCTAACATGGTCTTCATGTTTGTGCAGAAGCACTTTACAGATCTGACTCTCCAAGACAAGCTGAGAGCTAGAAGGTAGGTTAGGAACTGGGTACCTCAGCAAGGCTGATGTTGATTGACTTAATCTAGTATAAATCCAGTTGTCTTTGGCATTGAATTGGCTTTTGTGGTGTGGGGCAAGAGTTATTCCCCCAGCTGTGTAAAAAGTAATGGTGTGTGAGTCTTGAGATCCTAGATCTCCCAAACCAGTTTGAAGGCGCAGTACCAAGCAACCCCCCCCCCATAGGCCAGGAACACGAAGAAGAGACAACACAGGAAAGGGGCAGATAATCCCGCAGCAAAGCTCTACAACCCTATGTAAGATTCCTACAGTGGGATCCCCTGGGATGGCCCAGGACACAGATATTCGAAAAGCAATTGGAACATACCTAAAGGAACTACAAGATTATAAAGGCAACATCAACAACTAAGAAGAGAATGAAGTACTCAAGAAGGACCTAGAGAGAGAGAATGAAAACTCCGGAAGGAAGTAGAAATTCCAAAAAGATCCCATGCTGAAAAAAGACAGAGAAACCAACAAGCGAAAAAAATAGCTACAGGAAGAGATTAGAAAGCTCCAAAGAAGTAGAAATACTAATAATAGAAGAGAAAATCACAAAGGAACTCAAGACACTCAGTCCCAAATCAGCAGAGGAAAGGATCGAAAAAGCTTCAGAGCAAATGGAGAAGCAGAACAAAAATATCAGACCTGAGAGATAACACAAGAACAATAAAAACCTCAAAGAAAATTAGTGAAAAATTTTAAAATACACAAAAGTGAAAGACAGGAACGTGGGACACTAAGATGTACCATACCGTCATCATAGGAATAGAGAAGGAGAAGAATGCACAGCCCAAGAGAAATGGAGTGATTATATCTTCAACAAGAATAGATGAAAATGTCAAAACTTCCCCAAAACTGAAAAAAAAGACAAACAAACAACAATACAAAAAAAGCACATAGACGAGAACGTCCTCAAAACAATAAGATCAGAAAAAACTCACACAGCTCTCCATGCCAAATCATAGTCAAACTTGTGCTGATACTTATGCAAATGGACACACCGGTTGAGGGAGCCCAATTGGGGAATTGGCTCCATTGATTGGTCTGTGGCCACATCTGTGATATTGTCTTGATAGTCAAGCAGTGTGGAGCCGCACAAGAGTGGTGCCACCCTAGGCAGTTTGTTTTGTACAGTATAACAGCACTGGCATGGCGTTCAGAGAGCAAAGCCAGTAACAGCATCCCTCCATGCCGTGCCTCTCAGCTCCTGCCCCCAGGTTCCTGCCCTTGATCCTGCTTTCCCTAAGTTATGAACTGTGACCCAGGAGGGGTAAGCTGAATAAACCCGTTCCTCCCCAGTTGGTGTTGGTCAGAGTTTGTCACAGCCAAGGGAAGACAACTAGAACAGAAATTCGTACCAGAAGAGTGGGGTGCGTGACAGACTCACTGGTTTTGGGGAAGGATTGTGGTAGCGTTTGGAAATTTGGGCTAGAAATATCATTGAATGCCGAAAGATCATTGCTGTGGAGCCTTGGGCAGTTTTGCTGAAGGAGTTGTAGAAGATGAGAGAGGCCTGGCTTGTGAAGTTTCTATTCAAAGGACAGAACCACAACTGTTAATCTGTGGTCTTTCATGCGGGCGAAGAAACAGCTGTAAGTAACCAAGAGACCAGAACCTGAAGTAAATCTTGTTAACTGGACAAATGATGCTGGTTAGTTGGGGCTGAAAAATTGGCCGTAAGTACAAGAGACCAGCATCACTGTGATTGAAATACTTCTGGGAAGAATTTCTTCAGGTTCAGCACACAGAAGCTGTGTTCCAGAAGGGCCTGAGCCCTCCATCTCAAAGCCAGAAGCGACTTGGAGTGGAAGAGTCCTCCTATATTGTTCTGGGTTGAATTGATGGAATCAACAAGAGCACCCGAGCTTGCTGTGAGAGGTCAGAAGACCATTGTGGAAGTGCACCTCAGTTGCAATGGAGACCCAGATTTCAGTCATGGAGAAAGCTGACTTTGCATCAGGAGAGGTCAGGAGAGACCATTGTTGAAGGTGATGCCTCAGTTTCTGTGGTGACCCCAGCTTTTTGAGATGCCAAGACCATGGGACAACAACCAATAGCAGCAGCAGGTGTGAAATAGAGCTGGCCTGCTGTGAGATGAGCTGTTTGTGCCACGTATGGCAGAGTCGGAGAAGGGGAGCTACCAGAAACCCTTTGGAGCCCAAAAGTCGGATGAACCCCAGGTGTCCATCCTTTAGCTACTTGCTGGACTTAGGTTTGTTCTGAGTGTGCCTGATTCTTCACCTTGAAATAAGACAGTACTTGATTTGAATTTTACAGCAGCCCACAGTAAGAGGACTTTTAAAGACTATAACTTCTAAGGTTTGGACATTTAAGGACCTGTGGCTTTCAAGGCTTATCTTGGGCTGTTAATGTTAATTAACATCATACTTTGGGATAAGAACTAGAAAGTTGTTTTAACTGTGATGTGTTTTGTGTGTCGAGTTGACAAGGTCAATTGTGCTGGATAGCTTAGTGTCCACTTGACACACCGGGGTTGAAGGAGCCTCAAATTGGAATTGCTGCAATTGGATTGCCTGCTGCCACAATCTGTGGAGTATTGTCTGAGGGTCAAGCATTGTGGGAGGGCCCAGCCACAATGAGTGGTGCCACCCGTGCTGGTTGTTGTGTATGTATAAGAGGTCAGGCTGTCCATGGTCAGAGGAGCAAGCTAGTGAACAGGCATTCCTCCATGGCCGTGCTCAGCTCCTGCCTCCAGGTCTGCCCTGAATCCTGCCTTGGGCTCCCTAATCGATGAACTGTGACCCAGGAAATGTAAGCTGAATAACCCTTCCTCCCCAAGTTGTTGTTCATCAGAGTGTTTTGTCACAAGCAATAGAAGACAAGCTAGAACAAATGCTAGACAAGCAAAACAAAGACAAAATCCTTAAGCACAAAGAGAAAAACAACAAGTTACCTAAGGGAAAGCTATCAGAATACAACTGACTTCTCAATGCAAAACTATAAAGCAAGAAGAACCTGGACAAAAGCATTCCCACAGGGTTAACAGACAATAGTATGCACAATCGCAGTACTACCACCAGCAAAAAATGTTCAATTATAGAAGGAGAGAGAAACATTCGATGATATAAACAAGATGAAAGAAAATTACAAGTCCAGAAAACCAAACCTTCAGAGAATTGCTGGGTTTTTAAAGCAATTCAAAGGGACCAAGAAGAGAGGAGCAACCCAGCCCCAGCACCGAGAAAGAGAAATAATAAATGCAAACTGCAGAAGTAGAAACCTAAACCAAAAACCACAAATGGAGTATAAGCAAAAGAACAAACCACAAACCAATCAGTCATAAGTGTTAAAATATTAATGGAGGCTAAATTTCCCCAAACTCAAAAAGACATAGACGGAGATGGATTAGGAAACAGAATCCATCAATATGCTGTCTACAAGTAAACCATCTCACCCTCAANTCTAAACAGTTTCAGTAATAATGGTTTGTAAGTCTTTTGAAATGTTTTATAGTATTCTGCCCTGAAACTGTCGGGCCTGGGCTTTTTTAACTTGAGAGTTTTCTTATTCCATCTTCAATTTCTTCATGTATATTGGGGTCTGTTTAAGCTGTGATTCTTCTTGTTGAGCTTTGGTGATTCCCAGGATTTCAGAATATTCATCCATTTCTTCTAGGTTTTCTTGTTAGTATTTTTTTTTATTTTTGAAGTGTTCCGTATGATTTCTGATATTTTCTTGTCTGTTGTGATATTTCCCTTTTTATCACAGATTGTATTGATTTGAGTTGTTCTTTCTTTTTGGTTAACTGGGCTGAGGTCTGTCTATCTTGTTTATTCTTCAAAGAACCAACTTTGGATTCATTGCTTTTTTTGTATTTTTTTCTTGTTTCTATTTCATTGATTTCTGCTCTGGATTTTTTGTTTTCTCTGTCTGTTGCATTTGGGTTCATGTGTTGTTGCCTCTGAAGTGCTTTTAGTTGCAGTGTTAGATCGTTTCACTTGTGCTCTTTCTGTTTTTCTAATGAGGCACCCAGGGCTATAAACTTCCCTCTTAAGACTGCTTTTAAGGTTCCCATAGGGTTTGTTGTGTTGTATTGTCATTGTCATTCAGTTCCAGGCATGCTTTTATTTCTTCTTTATCTCTTCCTTGACCCATTCATTATTCAAGAGTGTGTTGTTTAGTCTCCATGTGTTCTTGTGGGCAGTAGGGCTTATCCTGGTGTTGATGTTGAGCTTTATTGCACTGTGATCTGATAGAATGGCATGCATTATTTCAATCTTTTTGTATTTGTGGAGGTTCTTCTGTGTCCCAGTATTTGCTTGATTTTGGGAATGTTCCATGGGTGCTCAATGTAAAAGTGTATTCTCTGTTATTAGTAGAATATTTAGTAGATGTCTGTGAGGTCCATTTGGTGTATATATCGTTCAGTTCAGATCTCTCTTTGTTTATTCTTTTGTCCTGTTGACCTGTCCAAAGGACTCAGTGGGTATTGAAGTCCCCTACTAGAGTGTACGGGTTAGTTGTGTACTTGTGGTCCAGGAGAATTGTCTTTAAAAAGTTTGAGTGCCAGAATTTGGGGGATATATATTCATAATTGTGAAATCTTCTTGGTGAATTGTTCCTTTGATAAAAATGTAATGGCCTTCTTTGTCTCTTCTGATTTCTTTTACTTGAAGTCTATTTTGTCTGATATTAGATAGCAACACTTGCTTTCTTTTGGTACCATTTGCTTGGAATAATTTTCCATCCTTTCACTTTAAGGTGGTGCCTGTCTTTGAAGGTAAGATGGGTTTCTTGTAGACAGCAATTAGATGGATTTTTTCTAATCCATCTCCCAGTCTATGTCTTTTGAGTTTGGGAATTTAGTCCATTAATATTTAACACTTATGACTGATAGGTTTGTGTTTGCTTCCTTTTGCCTTATTTATCCATTTGTTTTGGTTTAGGTTTCTACTCTGCAGATTATGCATTTTTGATTTCTCTTCTAGTTGCTGGGGTGGTTGCTCCTCTCTTCTGTCCTTTTGAATTGCTTCAAGCATTCTCTGAAGGTGTTTTCTGGACATGATTCTTTCATCTTGTTTATTACATGGAATGTTTCTTCTCCTTCAACTATAATTGACATTTTTTGCTGGGTATAGTAACCTGGATTGGCATATTGTCTTGTTAACACTGGGAATGCTTTGCTCCAGGTTCTTCTTGCTTTTTTCATAGTTTGCATTGAGAAGTCAGTTGTATTCTGATAGCTTTCCCTAAGGCACTTGTTGTTTTTCTCTTGTAGCTTTAAGGATTTTGTCTTTGTTTTGCTTGTCTAGCAGTTTGTTCTAGTTTGTCTTCATTGCTGGACAAAACACTCTGACCAACAAACAACTTGGGGAGGAAAGGGTTATTCAGCTTACATTCTCCTGGGTCACATTCACACTTAGGGAGCCCAAACAGGAACTCAGGGCAAGACCTGGAGGCAGGGAGCTGAGCACAGGCCATGGAGGAATGCCTGTTCACTGCTTGCTCCTCTTGACCATCCCAGCCTGGACTCTTATACCATACACAACCACCAGACAGGGTGCACCACTCATTGTGGTGGGCCCTCCACATGCTGAATCAGACAATACTCCAAGATTGTGGCCACAGGCCAATCCAATGCAGCAATTCCCCAATTTGAGGATCCCTCAACCCAGGTGTGTCAAGTTGACACTAAAGCTATCAGCACAATTGACCCCTTGTCAACTTGACACACAAAACACATCACTATAAACCACCACTTTCTAGTTCTTATCCCAAAGTATGATGTTAACATTAATAACAGCCCAGACAGTACAGCCTTGAAGCACCACAGTCCTTTAAAAGTCCAAACCCTTAAAGTTCATAGTCTATTAAAAGTCTCTTAACTTGGGCTACTGTAAAATCCAAAACAAGTACTGTCTATTTCAAAGGGAAGAATCAGGCACCTCAACAAAACCTAAGTCCAGCAAAGTATTCAAGGCTGGACACCTGGGTTCACTCACGATCTTCTGGGCTCCAAAGGTTTTGGCAGTCCCCTTCTCCGACTCTGCCATCTGTGGCACACACTCATCTCCACAGGCCCAGGCCGACTCATTATACACCTGCTGCTGTTTGGTGGTTGTCCCATGGTCCTGGCATCTCCAAAAAGCTGGGGTCACCACAGAAACTGAGGCAGCACCTTCACCAATGGTCTCTTCTGACCTCTCCTGATGCAAAGCCTCGCTTTTCCATGACCCCTGAAATCCTGGGGTCTTCATTGCAACTGAGGTGCACTTCACAATGGTCTTTCCTGACCTCACAGATGCCAAGCTCGGGTGCTCTCTGTGATCCCCAAATTTTCAACACCAGAACCATATAGGAGACTCTTACACACTACCAAGTCCTGCTTTGGCTTGAGATGGAGGCTCAGGCCCCTTCTGGAACACAGCTTCTGTGTGCTGACCCTGGAAGAAATTCTTCCCAGAAGATTCACCACAGTGATGCTGGTCTCTTGTTACTTACAGCTGATTTTTCAGCCCAGCTAACCAGCATCAATTGTCCAGTACAACAAAGATTTCACTTCAGGTTCTGGCTCTTGTTATTACAGCTGTTCTTCAGCCCCACTGCATGACAGAACCCACAGATTACACAGTCCTGATGAGTCTCTGTCCCCTTTGAAACTAGAAACTTCACAAAGCCAGGCCTCCATCTTCAAACTCCTTCAGCAAAACTGCACCAAGCTCCACAGCAATGATCTTTAGGCATTTCAATGATCTTCCCAGCCCAAAATTCCCAAACGCCTCCACAAATCTTCCCCAAAACACCAAGGTGAGGTCTGTCACAGCAACCCCACTCTTCTGGTACGAATTTCTGTTCTAGTTTGTCTTCATGCTGTGACAAACACTCTGACCAACACCAACTTGGGGAGAAAGGGTTTATTCAGCTTACCTCTCTGGGTCACATTTAATCACTTAGGGAGCCAAACAGGAACTCAGGGCAGGAACCTGGAGGCAGGGGCTGAGCACAGGCCATGGAGGGATGCTGTTCACTGGCTTGCTCCTCATGAGCCATGCCCAGCCTGACCTGTTATACTGTACAAACCACCTGCCTAGGGTGGCACCCACTCATTGTGGCTGGGCCCTCCCACACTGCTTGACTACAAGACATACTCCACAGATGTGGCCACAGACCAATCCAATGGAGCCAATTCCCCAATTGAGGCTCCCTCAACCCAGGTGTGTCAATTTGACACTAAAAGCTATCAGCCACACAGTTTGACTATGATGGGCATGGAGAGTTTTCTTTTTTCTGATCTTATCTGTTTGGAGTTCTATGTGCTTCTTGTATTTGTATTGGTTTGTTTTTTTTTTAGTTTGGGGAAGTTTTCATCTATTCTTCTGTTGAAGATCTAATCAATACCATTTCTCTTGGGATTCTTTCTCCTTCCTCTATTCCTATGATGCGGAGGTACATCTTAGTGTCCCACAGTTCCTGGTTCTTTCACTTTTGTGTATTTTTAAATTTTCATAATCTTTCTTGAGGTTTTCATTGTTCTGTGTTATCTTCCAGGTCTGATATTTTTTTTTTCTGCTTCTCCATTCTGCTTGAGGCTTTTCCCATCCTTTCCTGATTGGATGGATGATGGTAGTTTCCTTTTGATTTCCTCTTCTTATTTATTTAGTATTTCTACTTCCTTTTGAGCTTCTCAATCTCTTCCTGTAGCTATTTTTTTCGCTTGTTGGTTTCCATGTCTTTTTCAGCATGGGATCTTTTTGGAATTTCTACTTCCTTCCGGGTTTGTCATTCTCTTCTCTCTAGGTCCTTCTTGAGTACTTCTTCTCTTTTCTAGTTGTTTGATTTGCTCTTTATATCTTGTAGTTCTTTAATATGTTTCCCAATTGTGTTTCTGATATCTGTGTCCTGGGCCATCCCCAGGGGATCCCACTGTAGGAATCTTACATAGGGTGGTAGAGCTTTGTGCGGGATTATCCTGCCCTTTTCTGTGTTGTCTCTTCTTCGTGTTCCTGGCCTATGGGGGGGTTGCTTGGTCCTGCGCTTCAACTGGTCTTGGGAGATCTTAGATCTCAAGACTCACACAACCCTATCTTTTATACCAGCTGGGAGGAAACTCTCCCCCACAGCACAAAAGCCAATTAAGCCAAAGACAAATGGATTACTAGATTAATCAATCAACAATCAGCCTTGCTGAGGTACCCAGTTCCTACCTACCTTCTGCTCTTCAGCTTGTCTTGGGAGATCTCAGATCCTGTAAAAGTGCTTTCTGCACACATGAAGACCCATGTTCAGTGCTCAGAACCCACATAAAAAGCCAAGCATGGTGGCTCATGGTTTATAATCCCAGCCCTGGGAAGACAGAGGTATGAGGATCCTAGGGGCTTGCTGGCATCCAGCTAAGCCTAAATGGTGAGTGCCAGGTCAGAGTGAGAACCCTGTCTCTGAAATTTGGGAAATCTAGAACTTGAATGCAAGACTGCTTAGTTGAAATTGTGCAGATGCAATTTTGATAAGTATTGCCAAATTATGAAGTGTAAAAGTTACATTACAGGCTTCATGAGCAATGCATGGCCACTGGGTTTATTAATGCAGATGGAAATGATTATTAATTTTTTTTTTTTTTGGTCTTTTTTGAGACAGGGTCTCGTTGTAGCACCAGCTGTCCTGGAAACTCACTTTGTAGACCAGGCTGGTCTTGAACTCACAAAGATCCGCCTGCTTCTACCTCCTGAGTCTAGGATTAAAGGCATGCCACACCATGCCTGGCTTATTAATGTTTTTTAAATGTATATTTCACTTTTGCTTAAATGTTAGGAGTTGAATATCTTTATTATTTACTAAATATATTTTAATTTTATTCATTTATTTACATGTGTACAAACATTTTGCATATATATATATATATATATAATATATATATATATTTCACTTATATCATGCAAAGCCTATGGATCCCAGAAGAGGATGTTGGATTCCCTGGAACTGGATTTGTGGACTGTTGTTAGTCACCATGTGGGTGCTGGGAATCGAACCCAGGTCCTCTACAAGAGCATCCAGTATGCCTATTCACTGAGTCATCTCTCCATTCCCTAAATATATATTTTTAAAGAGGAGGAGTTGAACTATAAATAATATTTTATAAGCTTTTTACTATTTAACTCGCTATTTAATTGACAATCTTCCACTTTATGCAACATGTTTTCACAACAGGAAAGCTGTATGGTTTTGTTCTATCTTATGTGTATTAAAATTTATTTAATTTACAATATTTCCAACATTTTTGCTTTTTAAAGTAATGCCACTGTAACTATAGACATAAATCTTTGTGTTCAGCTAGGACAGAAATGAACTTCTAGTTTTTGTAGATATACTTTCAAAGTTGAATTAGTAATTAAATAGAATCATGTTAATGTTCTAACTTCTTTCTTTTTTTGGCTTTTTGAGACAGGGTTTTCCTGTAGCACCAGCTGTCATGGAACTCACTATGGAGACTAGGGTGATCTTGAACTCTCAGAGATCCTCCTGCCTCTGCCTCCCTAATATTCTAACTGCCTTGTTTCCCTGATACAAAATGTGCTTGCTTATGAACTCAACAAATCCACTTCTTAACATTTGAAGTTAGAGTCAGGTTTTTTTTCTCTCTACTATATCCCAATCTCCTGTAATGAATTAGTCTCTGCAATCAACAGCAATCATACACTTAACCAAGTTGTAATATGAGTGAAATGAAAAAAAATATGAGTGAAATGATTCTGCCATGATAGTGTGGTGGGCAAGATATTTTTTCCTACACCTATGTCTTGTAGTCTGCTGCCAACTTTTTCTTCTATCGCCTTCAGAGTTTGGGGTTTCACGTTGATGTCTTTGATCCATCTGGAGTTGACTTTTGTACAGGGCAAGAGGTAGGAGTTTAATTTCATTCTTCTACAAGTGTGATCCAGTTTTGCCAACACCACTTGTGGAAGATGCTGTCTTTTCTCCATTGTGTCTTCTTGGCCCCCTTGTCAAATATGAGGTGACTGAAATTCTAGGTGCTCAAATTTGGATATTCAGTTTTGTTCCATTGGTCAACAGGTCTGTTTTTGCGCCAGTACCAAGCTGTTTTTTATGACTATAGTCCTGTAGTATAGTTTGAAGTCTGGTATAGAGATCTTCCCTCTATTGTTCTTTTCACTCAGGGTTGCTTTGGCTATTCAGGGTCTTTAGTTTTTCCAAATGAAACTAAGCACTTTTCCCCCCAAGTCTGTGAAGAAACTCTTGGGGATTTTAATTGGGATTGCATTAAATCTATACAAGAGTTTGGGTAGAATGGATATTTTTACTATATTAATTTTCCCAATCCATGAGCATGGGAGGTCTTTCCATCTTCTGCTATCTTCTTCAATTTCCTTCTTCAGGGGTTTAAAATTTTTGCTGTAGAGATCTTTGGTGTCTTTGGTTAGGTTTGTTCCTAGATATTTTATTATTTTTGAGGCTATTGTGAGTGGGAAGATCTCTTTGAATTCTTTCTACAGTTGCTTATTGTTGGTGTAAAGAAAGGCTACTGATTTTTCTAGGTTAATTTTGTATCCTGCCACTTTACTGAAGCTCTTAATTGTTTCTAGGAGTTTTCTGGTAGAGTTTTTTTAATTTTTATTTATTTTTGTATGTGTATGAATGTACTGTCTGCATGTAGGTCTGTGCACCCGTGTCGTGCAATGCTGAGGAGGTCAGAAGAGGGTCTCGGATTCCCCTGGAACTGGAGTTCTCCTGGAATTGGAGTTACAGACGGTTCTCAGCCACCATGTGGGTGCTGGGGATCGAACCTGGGTTCTCTGCAAGAGCATTCAGTGTCTTAACCACTAGGCTATCTCTCCAGCCCCCTGGTAGAGTTTTTAGCATCCCTTAAGTAAACAGTCATATCATCAGCAAAAAGGGATAGCTTGACTTCCTCTTTTCCAATTAGTACTCCTTTAATTTCCTTTTCTTGCCTTATTGCCCTAGCAAGTGTTTCAAGCACTATATTGAAGAGGAGTGGTAACAGGCAGCCTTGCCAAGTTCCTACCTTTAATGAGAATGTTTCTGTCATTTCCTCATTTGGGATGATATTGGGTGTGGGTTTCCTGTATATTCTTTTGATTACATTGAGGAATGATCCCTCCAATCAGGACTTTAGCCATGAAGTGATGCTGGATTTTGTCAAAAGCTTTTTCTGCATCAATTGAGATGATTGTGTGTTTTTTGTCTTTCAGTCCATTTATGTGTTTTATGGTATTTATTGATTTTTGTATGTTGAACCATCTCTACATCTCTTGTATGAATCCAACTTAGTCATGATGGATGATCCTCTTGATATAGGTCTGTACGCAGTTTGCAAGTATTTTGTTGAGAATTTTTGCATCTGTGTTCATTAATGATATGGGTCTATAGTTCTCCTTTTTGGTTGTATGTTTGCCTGGTTTTAGTATTAGAGTGATGCTGGCTTCATAGAAGGAATTTGGGAGAATTCCCTCTGTTTGTAGCCTTCTAAACAATTTGAGTAATAATGGTTGTAAGTCTTTTTGAAATGTTTTATAGAATTCTGCCGTGAAACCATCTGGGCCTGGGCTTTTTTTAGTTGGGAGGATTCTTATTCCATCTTCCATTTCTTCATGTATTATGGGTCTGTTTAAGCTGTCGATCTCTTCTTGGTTGAGCTTTGGTGAGTCCCAGGATTTCAGATATTTATCCATTTTTCCTAGGTTTTTCAAACTTAGTAGAGTATAGGTTTTTGAAGTATTCTCTGTGATTGCCTGGATCTTTTCCTTGTCTGTTGTGATATTTCCCCTTTCATCACAGATTCTATTGATTTGGAGTTGTTCTTTCTTTTGGTTAACTGGGCTAGAGGTCTATCTTGTTTATTCTTTGAAAGAACCAACTTTTGGATTCATTGATTTTTTTTTTTTTGGTATTGTTTTCTTTGTTTCTATTTCATTGATTTCTGCTCTGATTTTGGTTATTTCTTCCTGTCTGTTGCATTTAGGGTTCATTTGTTGTTGTCTCTCAACCCATGTAATCTTTTCAACAAAGATAGGAGTACAGATAGGCAGCTAGTGCTGTAATAATGCTGTGTAACAAATCACCTAATATGTAAGGGGCTCTCAACAGCAAACCCTCATTTTTGTTTTGCTCATGGACTTAATGTTTGTCCAAGTTTCTGCTTGCTTGGCTAGCACTATATGAAACTGAAAGAAATCCACAAGTTAGGTCCAGATTTAATCCACACTTTTTTGCCCCCATTTGCACCAGAAGCTACTTCACTGTTTCTCTAGTGATGAACAGCAAGGATGTAAAGAGGCAAGTGCCATTAAAGCTGTCCTCAAATGCTTTGTTGTCCAAAAGGAGCCTGTCTTGTTTTCAAAAGCAGAGAGGAATAGTTCACTGATATTTGGAGAGAATTGTCGAATTTTATGTATGAGTCTATCACAGGACAGTGAATAATTAGAACTCACAATAGATATCTTTGAGAACTGAATGTGATATGTCAAAATTTTCACACAGAGATTAGAAATTTTATTGTTGTTAGCATTGATGGAAGCCCTAGCTAGATTATTAAAAGTTCCATAGAAGATCTTTTTTTTTTTTTTTAAACAGGGGAGAGTGCGAACGCAGTCCCCCACTACCACAAATTATGCAGTCGAGTTTCCCACATTTGGGGAAATCACAGGGGTCAGCACATCTGGAGTGCAATGGATAAGCCTCGCCCTGGGAAAACCACCTTCGTGATCATGGTATCTCCCCTGCCAGGTAAGTATAGAAGATCTTTTTTTATTTTTATTTTTTTGGTATTTTTGAGACAGGGTCTCCCCTTAGTCCCAGTTGGCCTGAGCTCTCTCTGTAGACCAGGCTGGCCTTAAACTCACAGAGATCTGCCTGCCTCTGCCTCCCAAGTAATGGGATTAAAGGTGTGTACCACCACGCCCAGCCATAGAAGATCTTTTTGAGAAATATTTTAACTTGGAGATGTTCAGTTAGGACCTAGGACCTTAGGAAGAGTCAAACATTTGAAAGAGTAGGCCTCCTCATACAGTGATTATAATCTACTGGGAGAAAACAAGACAGTCACACAAATGATTTCATAGCAAGCTATAAGACGGTAGAGTTCAAAGGTCAGTTGAAAGCGATAGGGTTTGACCAGGTAGAAATTGGGTTTCCTTGGTTTAGACTTTTTTTCCCTGGATCTTACCACATGGCCCAGGCTGGCTTTTGCTAAAACTCTTTCTTGGGGGAAGATGTAAACGTAAATGGCTACTCCTTCCTCCCAAGGTGCCAATGACAAATTGAAGTGCAATTCCACCAAAATTTATTATAGTCAACCAATGAGTTTATTGGGCTTATTTAAAAGCAAATATGAGGGGTTACTTGTAGGGATATGGGTGCAACCCACTAAGGCCATACCAGAAAGTCTTCACCCAGTATGGAAGATGGATTCCCCATAGCCACATAGATGGAGATCCCTGTCTCTTAGGTCCTCCTCTCACTCCCTTCCCTGTCTATATATTCTAGCCCTTTCCATAGGCCACATACAATTAGGACTGAATTTCCCGGGATGCACTGGGAAGAGTAGCTGGATGCTCAGGTGAACAGCTCGTGACCTTCCCTGCTCCTCCTTCCATGAAGGACAAGTCAACAGTCAACAAGGCCTTCTGTGATAAGCTTTTGCAAGCAGGCAGGCACAGCTGAACTCCTGAAGATGGTAGTCTCTTAGACTTGGAGGGACAGTCCAGTACTACCGTGGCCCAGAACTCCTGCTTCAGACTCTTGAATACTGGAACTTAGTAGCCTGGCTTCTAAGTTTTTCTATAATGAAAAGAATTGAAGAAATTTCCCAGTCAATAAATTGGGAAAATTTTTATTTCCCCCAAATTAACAGACGTACTTTCTATTATGAAAAATTTAAGAGGAGACTCTTGGTACTCCACAGTTACGAGAAAACAGATTAGCGTGTTTCCTAAGCCTTCTGTCTTTCACCAAAGTGAACAATCTGGAGTGTCAAATTGAAAATGTGAAGGCAAAAGAATGTGCCACTCTGAAGAATCATATCAATAAAAGTGTAAGACAACGAGACCCAAAGCTGAGAAATCTCAAGGTTCATTTTGTCTTTGAATATGAAGTTAGAGAAACAACATAATAATATAGTTCTCTGAAAATAACTCATTTTGGGTCATTTATTTTACAAACCGGAGAACATTCTCCCAACACCAGGGAAGGTGGGAACCATTGCTAATTGTCGCTTTTGATAAAATTCTCACTGCTTGAATTTTTTAAACAATCTTGTTACTTTTTATTGCATTATTTTCACCTAAGTTATCTGACAGATAATTTTGATGAAAAATAAAAGAAAGTGGAGGCCGAGATTGAGTGCTTTTCCATGTAGCTTAGCTTAGAAATGGAGACAGATTTTTTATAGAAACATTATTTTACCTTTAATGATATAGATGTTTGAATTAATTTTTCCAAACAACTTGCTGAGATTTTTACAGCCTGTGTGAGACTAGTGGAGAATGAAATTGGTAAGCAATGGTATCAGTAAGCTCATTATAATGGAAAAGAATTTCACCACAGGAGGAAACTTCAGGGCACAGCTGAGATTAACAGTTTCTACATCAGTTTGATATGTTCTAATGTGTTAATAAGGATGCAAAAAAACAATCTAAATGAAATGAAGACAATGATATAATAATTTAGGCTCTTGATTAGTGATATGAGAAAACTGTGAGCTACCTTGCCTGATAAGATATTCATCTATGTTAGAGTTGTGTTGACTGGATCAGTTTTTTGTAGTGACACAGAAACAAAACACATTTCAGTCTTCTAAGACATGGTTTTTAGTATTTATTGTTTATTAATGAGTTATGCAGTTTCTGCTCTATAAAATGTGATAATATTAATTACAAAAGTTGTGATAAGGAACACTGTGGAAAACAGCTCAGTCAGTAAAGTGCTTGCTATAAGCCTGGGGACCTGAGTCTGGATACCCAACACCCACCCAAAAATCTGGGTCACACTCAGCTATAACCCCAGTGTGAGTGGGGAGCAGGAATGTGGGGATCCCTGGAGTCTGTTGGTCTAGGCAAATTTATGAGATGGAGGTTCAGCAAGAGACCCTGCTCCAAAAACCAAGGCACAGAATGATTGAGGAAGATACCCAGGGTGTCCTCTGGCCTTCACAAGCATGTGTGCTTACACACATGAACATACACACATAAATACATACACACCCAAAGTTATCATAAGATGAAATAAAGTAGTTGTATATTATGACAAAAATATAATTTTTTTTTTTTTTTGGTCTTTTCGAGACAGGGTCTCCCTGTAGCCCCAGCTGTCCTGGATCTCACTCTGTAGACCAGGCTGGCCTTGAACTCAGAAAGATCTGCCTGCCTCAGCCTCCCGAGTGCTAGGATTAAAGGTGTGTGCCACCATGCCTGGCGGCAACAAAAATATAGTTTTATAGCATATCATTTAAAACATAATTATTAAATATATATGATATAATAACTGTCCCCATGAGAATTCAATAAATTAGTTTCTAGCAGAAATGAAACTTTTAAGCAATATTTTTCTTATTTAAAATATGCACAGACATGGACAAAAGTGGAGCTTGATAGATCACATGCTTAATAGAACCCTAGGTTTAAGCATACACAGAAGCAAAAGTATAGATTTCCATTAGTTTGAGCCGATAAACTATGAGGCAGAGGCGGAGGCAGAGGCAGAGTCAAGTAGATCTCTATGAGTTTAAAGCCAGCCAGCACATTATAGAAAGACCCTGTCAATAATAATAAATAATAATAATAATTAATAATAATAATAAATGATTAGAGAGGGCCTTATAGTTATTAATATAATGTCAAATTGAAAAACCAACAACATCCCTCTGGAATAATCTGTGTATTAGTGATCTGTGGTTGTACAAGAAGCTATCCCTAAATCTGTAATATGAAGAACTAATATCTTATATCACAGTTTCTGTGGGTAAAAGACTAAGGACCAGCTTGACTGTCTCAGGGTCTCCTGTGATATTGTGATCAAGGTGTTGGCCAGCACTGCAGTCATCAAAGTCTTTACTAGGACTACAGGATCCACTTCCAAAATGGCTCCTTTACCTGGCTGTTGCTGGGAGGCCTTGGGTCCTCATTTTGTGAGTCTTTCCAAAGGGCTGATTGTTTTTATGACATGGCAGTTGGTTTCCCCACTATAGGAAGAAAGTACCCCCCCCAAGGTACACAGTTGGAAATACTTTTATTACAGACAGACTAACAAGAGAAAAACACTTGTTGACTGAATCTCCTGTATGCATGGGCATTTGTGCATCCCCCTCCAGATAGTGAGTAGTTCTCTTAGAGACTATTTTAAATCTCAGCTCAAATAGATTCTTCAACCAGGAACACTGAATTTTGAGAGCGATGACGGGACAAAGGGAAAGGACAGAATTTCTACTGGCAGGAGCTTGGTGGGGAGGCAAACATAGGTCTAGTTAGGCCTGGTGGCCTTCAGAGCATGCTACTCCAATGCATGGCTGAGTGCTTTGAACTAAAAGAGACAGGAAGGCCTCACACACAAGGTGTCCTCCAGTTTTCTCTCCCCCAAAGTGGATCGCAGAAACTCACATTCACCTGAAGAGTATCATCCTCACTCCACAGGACTCATGCCTTATGGAAGGAAGGAATGCTACATAGACAGGCTGAGAATCTGAATAGACAGGTCTAGCTTAGCCCCCAAGCTAGTACCAGTGGGTCACATGCCATTTTATCTAATCACATTGTCTCTACCATTCTCTGTTTCTTAATCAAAACTAAGCATAAAATTAGACAGTTTTCTTTGGATCTCTGGGTCTCATTTCTAGAGTTCCTCACAACATATGAAATTTCGATTACATAAATTTGTTAATCCTTATAATGGGTATGGAATGATAGCCCACCTTTCTACCCCACACCAATAGCTTTTAGTAATACAGTTTTATTCTCCAGTGTCACTGTCCTGGGTGACAAGTATAAAACAATGATTTCAGTGATTAACCTTTGTTAACACAGTAGGAAGGTGAGCAGGACGCCTTTCACCTCTGGAAGCCCATGTCTTAATTCCAGGCTAGACAGGGAAGGTAGGAAGCTTACCTGCATCTAATTGTCCTCAGCCGAACAATTATTTTTTTAAAAAAAACAAAAACGTTTTATTTATTACTTTTACTTTATGTGTATGAGTGTTTTGCCTGGATATATGTAAGTGCACCATGTGTGTGATGCACAAGCAGAGGTTAGAAGAGGGTGTCAGACCCTTGGAACTGGAGTTAAGAGAGTTGTTAGTGACTATGTGGGTGCTGGGAATCAAATCTGGGTCCTCTGCAAGAGCAGCAAGTGTTCTTAACTGGTGAGCCATTTCTCCATCCCCCTTAACAGTTCTTTATATACACAAGAAGCATCTTCTAGGGGCTGGAGAGACGGCTCAGCGTTAAGAGCACCGACTGTTCTTGCAGAGGACCCAGGTTCGATCCCCAGCACCCACATGGCGGCCGAGAACCGTCTTTAACTCCAGGGTAATCTGATGCACTCTTCTGACCTCCGTGGCATTGCGTGACATGGGTGCACCAACCTACATGCAGACAGTACACTCATACACATAAAATAATAATAATAAAAAAAAATAAAAAAAAAAATAAAAAAAAAAAAAGAAGCATCTTCTGGTGTATATAGAAGGTGTTCTAAAGAAAGCAAAGTGGGAGGTACAAAGAATTTCGTGTATTTCATTTTATGCACAGATCAGGGTAATTAATGTTTCCATCCATTTATTTTTTAAAACCAAGCCACAAAGTCAACTCTATATTTGAAGAATGTAAAAAAAGTGGACATGTTTTTAAACTATAGCACTGGTTTTGTGCAAAGTGTGATTCGATGTGTGCTTTCTCTTTCAATGACATATGATTGAAAAGTAGAGTGAGATTTAGGTTGTTAAGGGTGGTAAAATTGTATTAAAACTGATGCAAGCTACCTCTTAGGAACAGGAAAGTATAAATGAGAGGCCAGGAGTCCCAGCCTGTTAAAATCATAATGTCTTTAGTCTCTAAGGTTGGAGAATTGGCAAATTATTTATTCATTTACAAATGATTAATAAAACAATTTTGGGGGGTCTTTTTTGAGACAGGGTCTCCCTATAGCCCCAGCTGGCTTGGAACTCACTATGTAGACCAGGCTGGTGTTTAACTCACAGAGATCCACCTGCCTCTCCCTCCCAAGTGCTGGGATTAAAGTGTGTGCCACCATATTCGGCTAATAAAACAATTTTAATAAGAAAAAATGTTTATTTATTAATGACCTAAATGTAAAACCAGAAACAATTAAAGAAGGATGAGTGTAATCTTAGAAGAAGACACAGGCCATCACATTCAGGAAAGGATTGGGATTATTATCTGTCATGGATAGGATATTATGAGTTTTCTTCAGAAATCTTTGAAGCAGGGAAGAAGATATGTATTTCAACTATCTCAGAGAAATAGATCAAATACTGATTAACTGTGCTATGTAAGGTGTTTGGCTTTTCCAAAATGTTTTTACCATTTGGCTCTGCATTTTATGATTCACAGAAACCACGGTTCATTTCTTGTGTGTTCTGGACTTCTTCCAGAGCTTATGTTCCCTGATTATTGTGAGTTTAGGAGCTGAGATGGAGGGAGTTAGGATAATCGAAAGGTAGGCTCTAAGTTGCAAAAGCTTTTGATATCAAGGAATAAAACTTCAGGCTGGAGAGATGGCTCAGCGGTTAAGAACACTGACTGCTCTTGCAGAGGATCCGGGTTTGATTCCCAGCACCCACATGGTGGCTAAGAACCATCTTTAACTCCAGTTCCAGGGGAATCCAACACCCTCTTCTGACCTCCACAGCATTGCATGACACAGGTGCACCTACTTACATGCAGACAGTACACTCATACACATAAAATAATAAAAAAAAATTTAAAAAGAAACAAAACTTCTATAATTACATTGAAGAAACAACCACAGAGAAAAATCTGGAAGAGAAAAACAGATATTCCCAAGGGGAAAGTTTCAACTTGCGTGAGTTTAGAAAACCATCTATTTGTTTGTTTGTTTTTAGTTGTTTGTTTTTGTTTGGTTTTGAGATGGAGTCTTGCTTTCTTAACTGTGCTTGCCTCCAACTCTCAATCCTCCTGCCTCAGCATCTGGAGTTCTGGGATTGCAGGCTTGTATCACCATTTCTGGATTATGGAGATAATGTATTTTTAAACCTTTTCTTTCTCAATTTGACTTAAATATGAAATATGAGGGGGAGAGGAAGAGACCAAGGGAGATCAATTGAGATTTAGCTTTTGAAGTGAAAACAATGTGTATTTTTTAATAAATAGAGACCGGGGATTGCAATGCAATGGGAAGGACGATGCTGATGGCATAAAGTAGCTAAGAAGGAGATTGTGGGCTCCAACCAGGGTTGACTCCACACTCTTGACTTTTCCTGCGACTGTCTTCATCTGGAGACAGGGGAGCCTTGCCTGGGACTTTCTTAGTGGGCCTGTTAGCCACAAATTTAGTGCATAAAGGCATCCAGGGGGAGGTAAGATCCATTTTTGTGGTGGTAAAGCATTTATGTTGGCATGCTATAATTGTGTTTGCAGCAAAATTGAAGGCCATTACAAGAGTGGGAAATCAGTTGAGTGATCATAAATAATCGGTCAAATGAGGGGTTGTACTGCCCAGTCCACAACATCCTTTTTGTGGCCATTGGTGTTTCGGGGATGCCCACTGGGTGTCTAGCATAAAATCCATGACTGGGGCAATTACCAGGCCTGATTTCCTTGGGGCTGCTTTGTGCTTGGCTCCCGAATGCCTGGTTCCTTTGTGTCACTACAGTTGTGGAAATAACCTGAGAAGCTCGATCCCCAGTTCCCCTGCGAGCTTAGCTTCAGCGTGCTGCTATTTCTGCCCTCGGTCTGTGGGAAGGGAAGGTTACTGTTAGGATCTCTCAGTCTTTATGCACTTGACATTGAGCTTCTGTCCAGGAAATATGAACCACTCACTGTATGTCTTGCTTTAGCTTTGGGGTGCTTGAGAAACTTCCAGTACAAATCAGAGCCTTGAGCCTAATTGCCACTCTCTCTATTTCTCATTGTTTCATACCTTATATACAATCTGTCAATGGATCTTATTGCCTCTACTTTCCAAACACCATCCAGATCTTATCTCGGTTCTTCCTATGCCCAAGGTTACTCTCCTATTCAAGTTATTATTATCTTTTCCAGGACTACTGGAATAACCTATAAGTATTACTTTTGTTCTCTGTTTCTCTCTCTCTCTCTCTCTCTCAAATGTTATCAACTGCCTAGCTCCACTCAGTTCCTCTTATAGAATCAGCTCTTTACCTAGTGGCCAGAAAGAGCCTTAGACTCAGCACCTTGGCTTCCAGCTCCTATTGATAGGCTCTGACTCCTGCCTACAGAATCTTTATACTCTAGTCACACGTCTCTTGCTACACTACGAATACACCAAGTGTAGTCAGTCCACTTGAAACCTTAGATGATTCTCTTTGCCTAGGATGCTCCCCTCTAAGCAGTGGTGGGTCCATTAACCATCAAGATCTCTGTTTATATGTCATCTTAGAAAATCCATTTTTTCCACAGCATTTCAGAACTGTCCAGAGTCAGCCATTTTTCCTTAGCTTTATTCTGTTTCAATTTCTTTCTGGCTTTTATCACCACCCAAAGACATTTTTCCATATTTGTTTTATTGTCTGTCCTCCCTACTAGAATATAATTTCAGTAAAGCCAGGAGCTTGGTTTGGTTCAAAACCTAGAAAGCTGTGTAGCATACCATAACGTGACAAAAAAAAAAAAAAATCCCAGAAGTGAATGGAGCATGGTACTCCTAACATAGAGTAATCAAATCATCATAGGCCAATGGTCATGTTCTAGAAACGACTCTACAATCTTTTATCCCACATGATCTTTTTACACTGTGACTATGGCACTCCATGTATAGAGTGACAATGCTGACGACCTGAGTTTGAGTGGCTTCTGAAGAGCAGGGGCCATGCTAACTCACTTGTGAGGCTGTCATTACAGGCAATGCACTTGCCCTTGCTCTCCTCAGACATCTGAGAGGACACCCAGGCAGCTGTGAGGAGAGGCTGTGGTGGCGGGGCTGGGGGGGGGGGAGTTCTGGTTTGATCCCTGTGGAAATTCAAGATGGTAAGAAACATCCACCTTCAGACCCAGAAGTTAAGAACGCCTTGTTGACAGCTACAGCCATCAGCCACTGATTCACCCGACACTGAGTTCTTCCCAGATGAGGTCCCTGGCATGGTGGAGCAGAAACAGCCATCTTGGCTACACTTTTCCAAATTCCTTTTCCGCGTAGCCTACGCTTGCTGTGTTATGTCACTATATGTTTTTGTTTATTTGAATGCTTAGACAAAAAATGCGCATCCCCCACTTTGATAACTGAGGTGAGAGAAGAAGCTGGAGTACCCTTCTCGACTGAGAGATAGAAGATACCAGTGATTATGGCAAGATAACAAGATAAAAGGAGGCTCTCCCTGACCCTGTGGAGCTGCTGTATTGTTCTCAGTGAGGAGAAATAACATTCCATTTTGTTTAAGTCTTTGTCATTTCAGGGTCTTTGCTAGTCACTGCAGCAAGTGGATCCTGTCTCCTACAAGAATCATCAACATATTTACTAACCACTGCATTTTACATATATTGTTTAAATTTCATTACAACAAATACGCTCATTATTCCTATTTTGGTAAAGGATATATGAGCCTAGTGAAAGTACCATCACTGTAGTTCCACAAGTAGCAGGTAGCAGATATGGGATTTGAAAGGCAATCAAAAGAACTTCTGGGTCTGAGCACATTGCCTTTGTTTTTCTGCCTCCTCTGAATACAGAGTGTACTTTCTTGCTGTGAAGTGGGAAGAAAGCTTGTAAGAAAAGAGGCAGAGGTTAAACTGTCAGCTAGAGCTGCTGTGGCCAAAGAAAGAGCAGCTCAGTGTACCATGAAGTCATAACTGTACATATGAACAACAGGCATGTCCTCTTTAAAACAGAAAAATACAATGTATAAGCATATGATCTGCCTCAATATAACGATCTGTGCCATCTTTCCTGTGCCACATACATTGGAGTTTTTCATGTATAAGAATGTGGGTACGTATACATGTATGTCCACACTCACGTGAATACATATGTGTGTTTACATGCTCGCTTTCATGGTACATCTGTGGATGCTGAACTCAGTAGATGCTTCTAATTCAAATGGGAAAACAATGCAATAACCCCCCCCCTTTTTTTTAAAACACTGCTTTAGGTTAGAAAGCACAAAATAAGATGATATAAAATCTTTTTGAAGAGGGAAATCCAGAGGATTCTGAAAAATATTACAAATAATATCATCCATGTTGCCATGAGAGAGTCACATAATCTCAGTTAATCCTAAATTAATCCCAGCTAATCCTACAGGTAAGAACTATTATCCTGTTATACAATAGGAAACCAAGCCACAGAAAGGTTAAATGTTTTTTTAAAGGTCATACAGCAGGAAACCCTTCTACTTGACTCTAACAGAAATCTGAAGAGAATCCTATTATTTGCTTTCAGAGTGAATGAATTTTTCGTGTCAGTTCATATTTTATTTATTGCATTTTCTTCAGGAAAACATCAGGGAGGATATCTTAATTACAGTAAAGACAGAAGGTCAAAGATGCTCTTGCCATTTTGTTTCTAAAGGAGGTAAAAGCTGCCTATGATTTAGTTAAACGAAATCTACATAGCAAAGCTAAGTATCTTCCAGTGTTGGAAAGTTGCAAATTATATGCCAGAAATACAAGGAGAATCAAAGTGAATTATGAATTAAATATTTAAAAAAGGAAAAACCAGACACCTTCTGGGAAGGAAACTTATTTGCTGTACCTAATTAGAAGTCTCTGAAGTAGGAGCTGTAAGAGTTGGGTGTTGAAGGATGTCGAAGTAAAGCAGACTCCTTAGCAAATGAGAAAGGATTACAAGAAGAACCTGGGTTCCCTCCTTAGATTTCCCATATCCTCTTCCTCCTCCCTTGTGGACCGATCATGACATGTACATGTTTCATGTGGCTTTTGCTTTGGGTGGAATGAGAAATTTTCCTAGAATATTACTTTGCAAAAGATTTATTTTTTAAAAAATTGTATGTGATGAATGTTTTGCTTACATGTATGTATGTGGACCATGTGTGTATTTGGTACCCACAGAGATGTCAGCTTCTGAGGAACTAGGGTTATAGGTGGTTGTCAGCTGCCCTGTGGGTGCTGCGAACCAAACCTAGGTTGGGTCTTCTATAAGAGCAGCAAGTGCTTTTAACTATTAAGCCATCTTTGAGGCCCCCTAGTGTGGAGAGCGGGTGTGGCGACGGTCCCAGGATGGTGCCCGAGACTTTAGCCAAGTCTTATGACTAACACCTGATTCCCTCCTACCTCTAAATAAAGCCACGTTCACCGTTTGAGCTGCGCAGGTGCACCCTGTATGCAAGATCAGGCCAGATGATACCAATAGACTGAGGCCACGCAACCTGGGCTGGGAAGGTGGATAAATAGAGAGACTTTCTGGTCTTGAAGAGGGAGAAGCTTGGAGAAGGAGAAGAAGATGTGCCTGAATAAACCGTTTTGAGAAGACCTGAATAAACCGCTTTGAGAAGAACGAGCGAGAGGTGCTTTGTTTCTGCGGTTTCATACAAGTGTTTCCTACACCCTAGTTTACTTTTTTTAAGTTAATTTTTATTGAGTGCATTTCATACAACATTTCTTAATTGAATTTAGACTCATTCCCCCATCCATGCCTACCCCTCGCACCCCCTGCAACCCCTGCCTTCTGCCAGAGCTCATGGATTCTGTCATACATGTTAAGTCCTGTCTTGCATCTTTTTCTCATTCTTTTATAACCTTTTCAATGCAGAAATTTACTGTTTTGGTCAGTTTTTTGAACAGGTTTTTCCTCTCTCTTTCTGTGTTCCCTTTAATTTTATATTATTCCAAAACATGCATAAATCAAAATTACAAAGTCTGAAAATAAACTATAGGTTAATTCCAAAACACGTTTAGGGATTCACAGTTCAACAGTAAAGTTGCATGCAGGTAAAAAGCACTATACATTCTTTTTTTTTTTTAGAATATGAATACATATCTTCCACCCATATATGGTAATTACAATGTGTGACTATAAGTGGTAGGTCAATTCTAGAGCCCATCATGATATTCACATTATAATAGCACAGTTGCTTTCAGATACAATGAAATATAACAATAAAGTTGCTCAGTTTGCCTGACAACTGAGAATTTGGTGTTAGCACCCACAAATGAGGGAAACCATTCGCCTTTTTTTTCTGGGACTGTGTTATTTTACTTAGCATAATGGCTGCAAGTGAGTTCCATCCATTTACCTTCAAAGTTCATGATGTCATCTTTCTTTACTGCTGCATAGAACTCCATTGTGGAGATGTACCACATTTTTGTTATATAGTCATCAGTTGAAGGGCATTTGGGCTGGTTCCAGCTCTTTGCTATTGTGAAGAGAGCTGCAATAAACATGGATGTGCATGTATCTTTGCGGCAGGATGAGTCTTGTGGGTATATACCCAGGAGTGGTATGGCTGGGTCCGGTGGTAGGCTCATTTTGAGTCTTTTAAGGGTTCTCCACACTGCTTTCCACAGTCGTTGTACTAGTTTACATTCCCACGAGCAGTGGATGAGTGTTCCCCTTTCCCCACAACCTCTCCAACCTTTGGTGTCTTTTGTTTTCTTGATCTTGGCCAGTCTTATTTGAGTGAGATGATAACTTAGTGTGGTTTTAATTTGCATTTCCTTAATTATTAATGATGTTGAACACTTTTTAAGATGTTTCTCAGCTGTCTTTATTTCCTTACTGGTGAAGTCTCTGTTCAGTTCTTTACTCCATCATTTGAGTATGTCATTTGTTTTCTTACATCTTTTTTTTTTTTTTTTTGGTATTTTTGAGACAGGGTCTCCCTTTTTTTTAATTTTTTTAAAATTAAAAAAAATTTTTTTTTAATTTTATTTATTTCTGTATGTGTATGAATGTACTGTCTGCATGCAGGTCTGTGCACCCGTGTCATGCAATGCCGCGGAGGTCAGAAGAGGGTGTCGGATTCCCCTGGAACTGGAGTTCTCCTGGAATTGGAGTTTCAGACACTTCTCAGCCGCCATGTGGGTGCTGGGGATCGAACCCGGGTCCTCTGCAAGAGCGGTCGGTGCGGTGCTCTTAACCACTAGGCCATCTCTCCAGCCTAGGTCTCCCTTTTTTTAATCCCAGTTGGCCTGAAGCTCACTCTGTAGACCAGGCTGGCCTCAAATTCACAGAGATCCACCTGCCTCTGCCTCCCAAGTGCTTGGATTAAAGGTGTGTGCCACCACGCCCAGCTCACTTCTTTATTTTTTAAGTAGTTTATATATTCTGGATGTTAATGCTCTGTCAGATGTATCAGTGATGAAGGTTTCCTCCCACTCTGTGGGTTTTCTCTTCATTTCCTTGATTGTTTCTTTAGTTGTACAAAAGCTTTTGAGTTTGATGAGGCCCGTCTTGTCAGCTGTTGTCCTTATTTCCTGTGCAGCTGCTGTCTGATTTAGAAAATCTTTTCCTATGCCTAAGTCTTGTAGGTTGCTGCCGACTTTTTCTTCTATCACCGTCAGGGTTTCAGGTTTCAGTTTGAGATCTTTGATCCACTTGGAGTTTATTTATTTATTTATTTATTTATTTATTTATTATTTTTTGCTCTTTTTGAGACAGGGTCTCCCTGTAGCACCAGCTGTTCTGGAATTCGCTATCTAGACTAGGCTAGTCTTGAGCTCACAAAGATCTGCCTGCCTCTGCCTCCCAAGTGCTAGAATTAAAGGCGTGTGCCACCACACCTGGCTTAACTGTAGTTTATTTTTGTATAGGGCGAGAGGTAGGGATTTAATTTTGTTCTACAAATGGTGATCCAGTTTTGCCAATACCATTTGCTGAAGATGCTATTATTTCTTGTCAAATATGAGGTGGCTGAAGTTATATGAGCTCAAGTTCGGATCTTCAATTTTGTTCCATGGGTCAATGGGTCTATTTTTTTTTTTTTGCCAGTACCAGGCTGTATTTATGACTATAGGCCTGTAATATAGCTTGAAGTCTGGTAAAGTAATCCCCCCTGTATTGCACTTTTCACTCAGGGTTGCTTTAGCTATTTGGGATTTTTGTTTTTCCATATGAATTTAAAGATTTTTTTTTTCCAAGTCTGTGAAAATGCTCATGGGGATTTTGATTGGGATTGCATTGAATCTGTATATGAATTTGCATAGAATGTATATTTTACTATATTACTTTTTTCAATCTATGAGCATAGGAGGTCTTTCCATCTTTTGATGTCATTTTCAATCTCCTTCTTCAGGGTTTTAAAATTTTTGTTGTAGAGGTCTTTAGTGTCTTTGGTTAGGTTTATTCCTAGGTATTACACATCAAAAAGATCATCCACCATGATGAAATTGGATTCATACCAGATATGCAGGGATGGTTGAACATATGTAAATCAATAAATATCATAAAACACATAAATGGACTAAAAGACAAAAACCACACGATCAAAAGAAAACACACAATCATCTCAATCAATGCAGAAAAGCTTTTGACAAAATCCAGCATCCCTTCATGCTTAAAGTCCTAGAGGGAATTGGACTGGAGGGATTATTCCTCAATGTAATCAAAGCCATATACAAGAAACCCATAGCCAAGATCATCCTAAATGGAGAAAAGTTGGAAGCTTCCCCTTAAAGGCAGGAACATGGCAAGGCTGTCCTCTATTGCCACTCCTCTTCAATATATGATTGAAATGCTTGCTAGGGCAATAAGGCAAGAAAGTGAAATTAAAGGAGTATTAATTGGAAAAGAGGAAGTAAAACTATCCCTGTTGCAGATGATATGATAATTTACCTAAGGGATGCTAAAAACCCCACCAGAAAACTCCTAGAAAAATCAGTAGCCTTTCCTTACACCAACAATAAGCAACTGGAGAAGGAATATAAGATAACATTCCCAATCACAATAGCCTCAGAAAAACAAAAACTCTGGGAATAAACTTAACCAAAGAGCCCCCCTAGTTTACTTTTTATTAAAAATTCTGGATATCATGCAGCGTATTTCCTGACTCATGAAGTCTCCATATTTTCTCTTGAGCACATTGTGATATAAGGTGATTTTGTAAAGCTCAGTGTGTGTGTGTGTGTGTGTGTGTGTGTGTGTGTGTGTCTGTGTGTGTCTATGTCTGTGTGTGTGTGTGTGTGTATCTCTGTGTGTCTGTGTGTCTGTGTGACTGTGTCTGTGTCTGTGTCTGTGTGTCTTTGTGTCTACTCAGGGCCTTATTCCAGGTAGAAGCAGCGTGAAGCACTGTTGTCAGTGTACTAGGGCTTAAGTGGCCTGACCCTCCTCACTGCATGCTCAACTTCATTTGGGTTCTAGCATGTGCCCAGGCATTAATAGGATCAATCAGTCATCGACAGAACAATAAAGAGAAGTAATATATGATGCTCAGAAAACTGGATTTTCTTATATTGACTGTTGTATCATATAATTGCTGAACTGTACTATAAAATTTGAATTTTACTTCCTCTAGGCCTAAGTCAAGGTCAACAACAGCCTAAAAGAAAAAGGGAAGCAGGCAGAAAGCTGCTAGGTACAGATGATCTGAGCCACTGAAATGAATTTGTTATATTACATTTGTTAATTTTATGGTAATTAAAAATGTTTAGGTCTATATTTTTTCAAGGTTTATTCTTCAAAAGAAAAAGTTTTCAGGTTTAGAACTCTATAGTTTGGAACATTCGAGAATGACTCCATGGGCTTCTAAAAACACATACAATTATTAAAGTACTGTAGAACCACTGCAAGTCCCCAAGGCAGTGTCAGAAACAAGTCATTCACCACATTTCATGCAGATCTTACAGAATCTTACAGTGGATACCTATTAGGCAGTGCGCAAACTACTTTGCTAGCGTTCCCAGAATTTCCTGATATTTTTAGCATGTAGTAAACCCTTATTGAATATAAACCATGGCTGTATACAGCAAGAGGTTAATATTAAGACATTACTCCTACCTTCAATGGACACTCAGTTCTTCAAGTGGGACCTACAGATTGAACTCAAGGTCACCAAGTTTGCACAACAAGTATCTTTACTGGCTGAAACATCTTGCTGGCCCTGAATACTTGGGTCTTTAAAAGCGAAAACTAACCAACAAAGGTTGTATTCATGATACACTGCTTATTGTAGCAATTAAGGTATCACAAGTGTGCAGCCTTCCACGAGGTGTTCTTCCTCTCTGTACCAGGGCCCACAGTTCCACGTGACTGCAAGCGTCCGGATTGTTCCTGGCCAGCCAGTTAACAGTCCAGGCCTAAGCCCTGGTAGGGAAGATGGGGGAGATAAGAAGCAATGACCGATGAAACAGAAAGAGAGAAAGAAGAAAGAATAAGTGATGGACTCAAGCCAGGCATGGTGGCGCATGCTGTTAATCCTAGCACTTGGGAGGCAGAGGCAGGTGAATCTCTGTGAGTTCAAGTCCAGCCTGGTTTACGCAGTGAGTTCCAGGACAGCTGGANTAAAAAAAAAAAAAAAAAAAAAAAAAAAAAAAAAAAAACCAAAAAACAAAAAACAAAAAGATGGACTCAGGCGAGACCAAGAGGGATTCCATGGAGAAATGACTCAGTTTATTGATAACAGGTAGTGGATTTATATACTAAAGCTACTGTGTTCTAGGCAGGTGTAGAGTGTTACACACCTGCAGCAGCGTGCTTCCTTCTTGTCTACTGAACAAGCTTCTTAACCTGTGCTCAGAAGCAATAGATGAGTCGGTGGTTTTTATCAACACCTGAGGCATTTCCAGAAGAAGCAGAGGATGATCATATATAAACCTTTATCTTTCCCATATTAAATGAGTTTAGCAGGAACTCACATTTTCCCTGCTTTTCACCCAACTCTGAGGTCTGTGGTGTTTGACTGCATGGCCTACTCACCTCTTCCTTAGTCAAGACCTTGGAACCCCACTGGCTGGCCCGGAGGATGTTCCTAAAGTCAGGGAATTAGGGACCCGAGGGTGTGAATGAGGAAAAGGGGAGTGCAAGCCATCTTGGCTCTTATGGGTGGGGTCGGGGTGGGGGTGGGGACAGAACTCCCAGTTGTGTGTCTAGTAAACTGAAGGTGTGACATATGCTCTGTGCATCAAAGGAGAGCCCTGGGGGAGGGGGGTCTAGGGCTTTGTCCCAGGGGAATCAGGAATACTGCATATCCCGGCCCCCAGGGGTTCATAAAGACAATGATTTCAGGTCCCCACTTCAAGCCAGACAAAAGTCTCAGCCCTACAGCTTATGTGACAAATTACCCCCAAATTGTCAATATGAAACAAATATTTCATTGTCATGAACCAGGAATCCAGACATAGCTGAACTTCGTATTGTGGAACTCAGTGTCTCTCATGAAACTATAGTTAGGTGTTGGCTAAGTTTGTAACCAGCTGAAGCCTGGACTGGGGCTTGGTCATGTGCTTTGTTTTTGTTGTGGTGTGGTAAGCTCTAGCATCCTGGCTGACTGTTGGCTGGATATAGTAGTACTTCAACATATGGATCTTTCCATAGTCTTTTCACAGAGTATTCATCACCATCACTTCTGTGGAAATACAAGGAAGGAGGCAGATGGACCTTGTCTTACAATGGGATCAAGTCCCAATAGACCCACAATTTAGTTAAAAGTATCATCCAGTTACAAATATGCGAACAAATCTCATAGCTTAGTTTGGCCTGCCTTCAACATGCTGAGAACACTTATATTAGCCTATAGTTGGACCAAATCATCTCCTTTAAAGCTTACTTCAGAGTAAGCTCTTGTGTAGATTGTTATGCACCTGTGCAGTGGTGTGCTTACCTCCTCGCCTGCCAAACAGACTTAACCTGTTCCCAGAAGCTAACCATGGCAACAGCTGAGTCAGTGACCTGGGCCAACAAGAATTCGCCCAATCATCAGCACATCTGGCACATCCACAGAAGGAGCAGAGCGGAATGTATATATATA
>VZQC01004006.1:2471713-2482006 GCA_009823505.1 Rhizomys pruinosus
TATATATATATATATATATATATATATATATACCTTCCCTTAAATAAATGAGTCTGCAGCAGTTTGCTATCTGCTTGCTTTTGCCTGACTCCCGGTGTATGTGTGGTGACTCCACCTCCCCGTCTCTCACCTCCACGTCTCTCACCCCCACTTCTTGGCCGTGACCCAAACCCCTCCAGCTGGACTGGAGAAGGTTGCAATATCTGGCACCCAACATGGTTGGTCCCCCTCCCCCAGTGTTTGCAAGGACCCCCGCCCCCACCGCGTTTGTGAGACACCCCCTCTACAGTTTCGGTGAGTAGATCAATTTCTGTTTTATGTGCTTATGGCCATGCAAGGGTGAGCACTTGGCCCCCTTTCTTTCACTTTCAATTCATTTGTTGTCCTGTTTGTTCATCGCTAGGGAAGTACATATCACCACGCCATGCTGTGCTGAACAACACTGGCTACTCCACCTCTTGGTTCGTCCTGGTGTGTCCCCATAAGAACTGATCCACTTAGGGCTCAGAACCTGGCTCTCTGTACATAAAGAAACGCCACCCCGGAGACACAATGCAGGCATATGGCCAAGGGGGTAATGGGTCTTGGAAGTCCCCTGCTAAGCACCGGACACTTCCGGATCTGATACACACTCTTTGTCTGTCTTAGTTCCCCTCCCTGCCTTCATGGGTACCATTTGTACTGCCCCATGGATCAGCCCCCAAAACATCTGGGGACCCCCCATTTGGATGCGGGTCTTATACCTCTCCTGCAAACAGGAGGTCTCCTCAGGTACTCGTCCCCTAGCTCCATTCCTCCTCACCATAATTGCAAGCCTTAAAGGCTCCTCAGCAGAGGACATTCTGCGTGAGCATAACTTGGACTGCCACAAGCACACAGAGGAAATGTTTCCCTGCCCTGTGTCCCTGACTTTCACCTGGACAAGGAAGGTTCCCCCCCAGATCCCAACCCCCCTAAACCTTCTTCAGCTGCCCCTGCTAAGGATACTCATTTGCCCCCCCCCCAATATACCCTTGGAGGGAGGCCCAGGAAGCTCTCTCCCACACTTGCATTAACGTGGGCACTAATGCTGCCACACAACCATGGAATCCCCAAAGAGCACCCGAGGGACTAAAGACATTTGGCTGGCTGTGTCTTTTGGGTAAGAGAGTACTTTCACTTTGGTTCTAGTTAAAACTCGAGTTTCTGGTCTGGGGCACTTAGTTAGGTTTACCTCAGTGATTTGGAATCCCGGCCAGAGGTCCAGATTTTTGGTTCCAGGACCAACAGGGGGTCAGCTCCTTGCCTGCAGTTTTTCTTCTCTTCATGTCCGACTATGTCTTGTGTTTCTGGTAACTGTTCTGTGTGTCTAAGATTCATGTAGTCATGCTCCTCATGCGTCTAAGTTTTTGTGTGTATTTGTAATTCAGTCACTGTAATTGTCTCATGTTGGTTTTGTCAAACAAAGTGGCCACTTAAAGTTTCCATCCTTTATGTGCACAGAATCATTCATTTTGGCATGCCAGACTAGATACGCACTTGCAAAGTTTAAAATATGAATATTTAAAAATGCATTTAAAGGCCTAAAGTTTGGATACCATAGATGTTTCTAAGCTTAAACACTTCACACAACAGGTGGTAATTGTTTATAGGAGTCAGCCTCTGAGTGGACTATTTTCTAGATGACTTTTTGGTTTATGTTTACTTTCAAAAGAATTGTGTGAGGTAACTTGCTTGCTTTGGAAGTATTTTTGCTCTGAATATTCAATCTAATTTGTGGGTTATTTTTTTGAGACCTCTGTGGGCCAGATTCTCTGTGTGGATGTATCCCTTATTTAACAAACTAACTCACCTTCAGGGCTGGTGGCTGCCTCTTGGACCGGGTGTGCTGGTACACGCCTTTAATCCCAGTCCTTGGGAGGCAGAGGCAGGGAGCTCTTTGTGAGCCCAAGGTCAGCCCATCTGGTCTGCTTGGGGATTTTCCACATAGCTGCTCCAAGGAGACTCTCTCAAAGGATAAGAGATAAACTTCCTTTTGCTAGCTAGTAAAATTACATCAGCAGTTAGCCAGGAATCTTGGTCTGACTTGGGTGTAGGTCTTAGGAGCTTAAGGAATTCCTGAGCTCCTTAGAGTGTTCATGTGGTGGCTGTTCATTCTCTGTTAGGGACCCATTTTGGGGTCTGGCACCTGGAACAGTCAAGGTGCCACATGGCTACTGGGGGTGCATTACAGGCGCTGATCTCCAGGATGGTCTGTGTCTGGGAAGTAAAGGGACCTCCCTGGGTCTGTGCCCTCCTTGCTGATCTGGCAGGCAGTGCCTCCTCCATGCTGTATGTTTGTGTGAAAGACTTGGTCTCAGAGAACTGGGTGAATTGAACTCATGAAAAGTGTACTTCACTCCATGCTCTTAGCCTCCATTGGATGAAAGCATTATATAAAATTATTGTGATCATTTTAAGATGTTAGGGCAGCCCTCTCACCCCAGGCTCCTGATGTTTTGGATGTGTGTTTGAGTCTTTCTAAAACTATGGAAACTCAGTTCAGCTTATGGGTAGGAATCTATTTGGAGGGTATAAATGCCTTAAGCCCTCATACATAGTGAGATCTTATTTAGGCATGCCTGATCAGAAATATAAATATTTTAATGGTATAACCTGGGTACCCTAAAATATCTTTAAATATCTATTATTCTATAAAAGGACTACTTGTTTATACTATAAAAGTACTATTTGTGTGCTTAACTAAAGTCCTAGGCAGTAGAATCTAAAAACTATCACATGACCAGTCTATTTTAATGCAAAATTCTGTGTGTTTGGATAACTTTTTAAGTTTTACTTATTTTTAATCGGAAGTTTCTCCCAGCACTCGGGAGACAGAGGCATATGTATATATTGGTCTGGTCTGGGTAAAGAACTGATACCAGAATGGCCTGAGTCAGCCCTGTTTCTTGCCTCCAGGGGTGGGAGAGGGCAGCCTGAGATAGCTAATGGGCTTTGTTGTGTTTCTGCAGTGATTTGCTATCTGTTCCCTCCACCCCCTTCCTCCTCATAGGAAGATAACATACCCCCCTGGGCTTGAACTGCTGTCCTGATGGTCTGGCCACTCCTGGGAGTTCCCCAGTCAGGTGTGGTGGGCTACACCTTTAATCCTAGCATGCCTTCAATCCCACCACAGCCAAGGTTTAGTTTAAGGTCAGAAATACTGATTTCTGAACAAAATGGAATTTATCTGACCCATCTCATTTTCCATCTCATTAAGTAGGAAACCCAGTTAGGAAAATTTACTACATTTCTGAAAGAGTTCTAAAGTTTTGGTTTTAAAACTAGTTTGTTATGACATTGTGTCTGGCCACAGTGTTTTGTTTTGTGGGAGTGCTTCTTCACAACTAAGTGTCAATAAGCTTAACTTTCTAAGGTTCGATCAACTAGTTTAAGAATCAAAATGTATATCTAGTCAAGGTTTGTTTAAGAGTGTTCAGTTTTTGCCCAAGCTTTATCTACACATCACATGGCACTTCAAGGTTTAGTAAAAAGATAAGATATACAGAATTGTTATAGTTTTCAATCCACTCTGGCTTGCACTGACTCCCTGTTACAGGTTTGGATTAAATGGACACAAATAGTGGGTCACCTATGACTACTGAAAATGTACTTTATGTTTCTTGCATGAGTTGCTTTTGATATTTCCTTTCACCTAACTGGATAATTTGGCTCAAAGAGCTAGGTTCTATCTTCCTGAACCAGCTGCATGCAGTCCAGAAGAAGACAGTCTTGGATGGTAATCCTTATCAGTTTATTTCCTGTCTTCTGGTATGTGTTACAACTCCTGTATTTCTGGGAAAACTATAAAACAGGATGGGGGTCTGAGAAAGAAAGATTTTTCCTGTTTGTAGTAATTGTAGTGAACAGTTTTCATTTAAGATAAACCTAAAATTATTTAATTCTATCTCGTGGGCTATGCCTGCTTAACCTATGGTGTTAAGTCCCTCCTCCAGTCAGTATTACACAGGGCTGCTTGAATTTTTGTCCAAGCCTTATCTAAAATATTATACAGTATCAGGCTGGTATAACTTAGCCTTTCTTGATGGCTAACAACCATACTTAATGCCCATACCAATTTGGCTGAGAGACTTAAGGAACAACTTTGTTTCTTGCCTTCTAAGGTCAACTAAGTCCCAGAGGACTATGTCTGGGGGCATCTTCTGAAATGACCTGCAATTGTGAGTCATAAGTCCTCCTGGGCAGGGAGGTCTTGGAGACCCATTAACAGGACTCTAGCCAGTGTCCAGTCTATAAAGAGGAAAGTCTCTTCATGGTTCAAAAAGGGGTCCTGCATGACCTGACTGTCCTCCAGTGGATGGAACTGGTAAAAGCTGAGAGGAGCCAGAGGCCTCTCCCTCCAAAATCCAAGTGGCCCCTGAGGACCAGATCCTCAACTGACCTTAATCTGGGAATGATTATATTTCCTTTAAAGTCCGAGAGATTGTGCCTCCAAACACTAGATTTTAAGTCATTTAAAGGCATATGAGATTTGTTGTTACCAAATAATAAAGTTTCCTCTTTCTATTTAAGCATCTACCTAAGGGAAAACTCACACCCTGACTATTGAAATTTCCTGGAAAGCAGATCCTGAGTCCAGACACCATGGCCAAATGAACAAAAGGAGAAGCCCAATAATGGATGCTTCAGAACCCCTCACTGAGAAATTCTAATGGACTGTTAAATTGGACATTTAATTCACCCTGTCCTCTCCTGGTTCCCTGCCTAGAAAATGTACCTAGCTACTCTAGCCTTCACGGGCATCCATCAAGGATTTTGTTTTCTCTGGAACTATACTTTTGGGGGTCATCATTTCTAGGAGTTTTCTGGTGGAATTTTTTGCATCCCTTGGGGATAATATCATATCATCTTGAAAAAGGGATAATTTGGCCTCTTTCTTTTCTAATTATTACTCCTTTAATTTCCTTCTCTTGTCTTATTGCTGCAGCAAGAGTTTCAAGCACTATGCCGAAAAGCAATGGAGACAGTGGGCAGCCTTGCCACGTTCCTGATTTTAAGGGGAATGTTTCTAATTTTTTTTTCTCCATTTAGAATGATGTTGGCTGTGAGTTTGTTGTATATAGCTGTAATTATGTTGAGGTATTTTCCCACCAGTTCAATTCCCTTTAGTACTTTAAACTTAAAGGCAGGTTGAATTTTATTAAAGGCCTTTTTCTGCATCTATTGAAACAAATGTGTGATTTTTGTTTTTGAGTCCATTTGCATAATTTATGACATTTTTTTCATTTATGTGTATTGAACCATCCCTGCATCTGTGGAATCAACCCAACTTGTTCGTGGTGGTTGACCTTTATGATGTGTGCCTGTATGTAGTTTCCAAGTATTTTATTGAGAATTTTTGCATCTATATTCATTAAGGATATGGGTCTATAGGTTTCTTTTTTGGTTGTATTTTTACCTGGTTTTGGTATTAGCATGATGTTGGCTTCATATGAGGAATTTGGGAGTTCTCCTTGTTTCTATTTTTTTAAAATAATTTAACTGATATTGGTTGTAGATCTTTAAATGTCTGGTAGAATTCTGTTATAAATCCATCTGGACCTGGGCTTTTTTCAGTTGGAAGGTTTTGTATTACTGTCTTGATTTCCTTATATGTTATGGGTCTGTTTTAGTTATTGATTTTTTTTTCTTGGTTTAGCTTTTGTGATTCCCATTATTTTAGATATTCATTCACTTATTTTAGATTTTCAAATTTAATAGAGTATAGGTTTTCAAAGTATTCCCTTTTAATGTTTGGAATCTTTTTGTTGTTTTTTGTGATGTTTCCCCTTTCATCTCTAATTTTGTTGATTTGGAACTGCTCTTTATTATTATTATTTTTTTTGAAAAGGCAAATTTTAATTTAATCCCCAGCTATGGGTCTGTTTTTTTTTATTTAAACATATTTTTTTTTATCAAATCTAGACCCGTGTCCCCCCATCTCCCCACCCCTCCAGAGCTCATGCATTCTGCCACACATGCTATTCATCTCTTTTTCAGTCTTTCTCAATATTCTCCATGGGGAAGTTGACTGTTTTGAGCAGAAGTTCACTGTTTCAGTCAGTTCTTTGATGCAGTTCTTTCTGTTGTTGTTGTTGTTGTTGTTTCCAATATGCATCACTCCCAACTGCTTTGGACAAAACCTCAAGTAATTTCTATTTGTATTCTTGCTCTAACTTTGTGTTTCTACAGTTATACCTTCATTTCCTTTCTTTCTTTTGCCACTTGGGTATAGTCGTTTCCTTCGTCAGCTTTCTGTATTGCCTCAAATATTCTCTGAAAGGCTGGATTGGCATCTGTGGTCATTTTGCACCAGAAATACTTTGGACCAGGCTCTTCTGGCTTTCATAGTTTGCATTGAAATGTCAGCTGTTATTCTGATAAGTTTTCTTTTATCTGTGACTTGTTTTTCTTTTGAAGCTTTCAGTATTCTTTCTTTGTTCTGTATGTTTAGTGCTTTTTACATATGTTTAGCATACTTATTTATTATTTATTATTTTATACATGTTTAGTGTTTTTACATATGTTCTGTATGTTTAGAGTTTTAAATATGGCATGGGGAGTTTCTTTTAATGTGCATGAGTATATTCCATGCATGTAAGTAAGTATACCCATGTCATGTTGTGCTGGAGGAGGTCAGAAGAGGGCATCAGATTTCCTGGAAATGGAGTTTGGGATTGTTGGTATGCCATATGTGGGTGCTATAAATTGAACCCAGTACTTCTGCAAGAGCAGCCTGTGATTTTAATCACTGAGTCACCTCTCCAGCCCCTGTAAGCACTTTTCAATGAATGTGTCTTTTATTTTATTTCTCTTTTATGTACACTGAATTATAGGCATTGATATTTTGAGATAACTCAGCGGGGTAGGAGCTAGATTAGGCTGTAATAACAATATAGCACAGACAGAGTGACTTAAACAATTGAGATTTATTTTCTTATAATTCTAGAGGCTAGAAATCTATGAGCAGGTTACCAGCATAGTAGCACCATTTCCCCTTGCTTATAGATGTCTATTTCTTTAGGTTCATAAAGCCTCTTCTTCCTGTGCCTAAACAGAGAGACAAGAGTTCTGCCATCTTTTTCTCTTCTTATAAAAGTGGACAATCCCGTCATGAAGGTCCCATCTTCAAAACCTCATCTAAATCTAATTATTTTCTAAATTCAAATGATCTAATTGATCCCAAATCCTAATTACATTTTAATCTAATCACATGAGGGTTAGGTTTTAATATGTGAATTGGGGCAGAGGTACAACTCAGGACCTAGTAAGAAATTTCAAATGATTCAACCTAACATTTACCTATACAGTTAATACATATCCATACAATGAATTAATTTTAAAAAGATGAGAAGGGACAGAAGAGATGGCTCGGCAGTTAAGAGCACTTGCTGCTCTTTACATAGGACTTAGTTTCAGTTTCCAGCACCCACATGGCAGCTCGCAACCACCTATAACTCCTGTTTCAGGGAATCTAGTGCTATCTTCTGGCCACCTTGGGGACCAGTTATGTTTATGGTGCATATACATACATGCAGGCAAGCACTCAGATACATAAAACAAAATAAGTATTTTTTTGAAAGATGAGAGTAAAATTCATCCACAGTTCTACCACCTATAGAAAGTAGTAATTATACTTTAATTGGTTTTTATATAAATGTATATAACTTTCTGAGACTGGGTTATACTCTATGTTTATCATTGCTCTTTTCTTTTCATTTAATATTAACCCTGTGTCAGTTTTACATGCCATTGGATATTTCTGGAAAGATTCTAAATAGCAGTGAGGTATTTTATTTAACCATTATTCTTTTGGTTAGACAGGAAAATGACATTTATGCTTTAGAAACAATGCTGTAAGGAATATAAATTCTTTCTATTTGATTTCTTATTTTTTTACTGTAGAGTGATAGAAATTAAGTTGCTAGGTCAAAGGGCATGATTTCTTTCAATATTAGCATATTATAACTTTTTACTGCAACATTGCTATAAGCAGATTTTTAGAAATTTACCAATTTCTATTTCATCACTTGTTTTATCTCATTAGTAATTTGAAGTGCCAAATAATTTATGCAATTAGTAATAGTGACCTCCTTTTACCTTCTTCCTGGATCATAACATGCTCCAATTTAAACTGGATCTGCACAATGTTTCACCAGCTCTTTTATAATCTTTAGAATGTAGTTCCAATCTTGTTTTTAATCAGTGTCCTTTTAATTCTTTCAAGTAACATTGAACCACATATGGTTTCTAGCCCCAGCCCCCATTTTGTCCTTTCCTCTCCATATGCCCACTTCCTTTATCTTGGGTGCTTTTCCCCCACTGGCCTTTCAGGGGTCACAATGTCTGTTTAGAGAGAAGGTACAAGATGATGGATGTTGTACTCCTGGAGATGGAAGCACTGCTGTGCTCAGCACTGGGGTTGACTTTCCCATTATTGTCCCCATGGAGATGTGTTCTGGCTCTTCACAAGACAAGCATGTTTCTGTGCTCTTTAAAACTATGTTCTGAAGTCTCTATGACAGTAATTTCTTCTAAATCAGCTTTCATTCGAGCTTGGTTGACTGTCCAGCCTGAGCTTGGTTGCCCTTCATAAATACCAGACAATGGATATTCTACAGTCTCCACTCTGATTTTGTCTTCTCAAACAGTTCTTAGAGGCATCCTGAACCCCAATAACATATTTTAGTGTCTAGAACAGAGCTGTTGCTTTGCTCTGGTATATATAGTGTGCAAATATCACCTGCATACCTTTGTTAAGCATTGGGTCAAAAGTGCTTTGGGGATGACAAATAAAATGTCAGGACACAAAAGAATGCCACAAAGAGTTGTATCATCATGTGTTATTGAGCCCTCTTAACCTTTGGTGCATGGCAATTGGAGTAATGGAATCCACATTCATTGGCTGAGACCACGTGACAAACCCGACTGCATTGCTACTTACTCATATGCCTAAAACTCTCAAGAAAATGTTTCATTTTATTATAGATATTTTAATAGGTTCTTTTATATATTTATAACTATATATGGTTTTAAACAATGAGACAGGGTCTCCCTGTAGCTCCAGCTGTCCTGGAACTTGCTCTGTAGGCCAGGCTGGCCTTAAACTCACAAAGATCCGACTGCCTTTGTCTCCTGAGAGCTAGGATTAAAGGTGTGCACCCCCCCCCCCGGCTAAACAAATCATTATTAAAAAATAAATCTTTGAGCTGGTTTTCTTGATGGGCTGGCTACTGGGAGATTGATCACATTCCAGTGGATGGCCCCACAGCTGGGATTATATTTCAGCACAAAATAGACTCAATGGATTATAAAAAATAGAGTATATGTGGCTAGGAGGGCAGAAAGGAGGTGAGGGTAGATACAGGAGGATTTATGGGAGGGCCAGGGGGCAAATATGATCAAAATACATTTTTATGAAATTCTCAAAACTCAATAAAAATGTTATATTACCTGTGCCTGAGATTTCACCATCTTACCTCTCAGACTTCCTTTCCCACCCCAGATGTGCGTGGTCCTCCAGACTTGGCCGGGTGATTTCCCTCCGCTATCTCAGCTCTTTTTTTAAATTAATTTATTTTTTTAATATATATTTTGTACAAGATTATCAAATCTAGACCCGTGTTCCCCACCCTATGCCCCCACCCCAGCAGAGCTCATGTATTCTGCCAAACATGCTTTTCATCTCTTTCTCAGTCTTTCTCAATATTCTCCATGGGGAAGTTGACTGTTTTGAGCAGAAGTTCACTGTTTCAGTCAGTTCTTTGATGCAGTCCTTTCTGTTGTTATTGTTGTAATATGCATCACTCCCAACTGCTTGGACAAAAGCTCAAGGGGCCATGCACAAGAAATACTTACAACTAGGTAATTGGCACTAGCATCCACAGATGAGGGATACCATTCGTCGTTTGTTTTTCTGGGACTGTGTTACTTCACTCAGCATGATGTCTTCTAGCTCCAGCCATTTTCCTGCAAAACTCATGATGTCATCTTTCCTTACTGCTGCATAGAACTCCATTGTGTAAATGTACCACATTTTCTCTATCCACTCGTCAGTTGAGGGGCATTTGGGTTGGTTCCAGCTCCTTGCTATTGTGAAGAGAGCTGAAATGAACATGGCCGTGCATGTATCTCTGCCGTGGGGTGAGTCTTGGGGGGTACATGCCTAGGAGTGGTATGGCTGGGGTGGGTGGCAAGTTCATTCCAAATCTTCCAAGGGTTCTCCACACTGCTTTCCATAGTGGCTGTATGAGTTTACATTCCCACCAGCAGTGG
>VZQC01004008.1:0-40802 GCA_009823505.1 Rhizomys pruinosus
CTTCTGGAGCTCCTCTGTGGACCCAGCCCTCTTGGAAGCTCCAGAGATGCCACTGGCAAACAAAGAGGCAAAAGTCTGCCTGAATGCAGTCTACCTTCTAGACGAGAGGAGCAGGCAACAAGAAATGAGGGGCATGAATAGAATATCAGAGTGATCAAAAATAGAACAAAGAAGCAGCAAACGGAGATGGGGGGGCTGTAATCTAACTATGGTCTGGGGAGACCTCACAGAGAAGGGGAGATGCTACTTCCAAGCAGAACCTGAGGGAAGTTGAGCCACATGAATGCCAAAGAGAAGATCTGAACCAAAGGAACAGCAAGTGCAAAGGCCCTAAGGTAGAAGAAGCAGGTTGGGTTGAAGGCAGGCCCAGTGTGGCTAGAGCAGAGTACGCTCGGGCACTGCAGGCACTGAAACAGCAGTAACAGGCCCGGTGGCCATGTGAGGCATTAGACAGAGTGTGGCTTTTGTAGTGGGAGAGGCCCAAGACCTCAAGTAGCTTTAACCAAATAAAGAACATGACAGAGAGGGCAGAAGCAAGGAACTTGGTTAGGGGCTACTTCAGTGACCAGGTGAGAGGTGGCAGGGCTGAGCTACAGAGGAACCAGGGAGCAGTGAGAATTGGCCCAATTCTCTATGTCTTTGGGAGGTGGGGGCAACAGAGTTTGCTGCCGTCTGAGACACTGTTGACAAGAAGAATCAAGGTCGGGCCAGAACTAGACCTCAGCCAAGTCAGGGACGGGGGTGGGGACTCCACAGTGATGCGGAGACCGCCGGGAGGGAAGAAGGCACTCCTGCTACCAGCTGCTACCACGTGGCAGAGCTTTGGATTTCATGCCAGACAGAAAGTCACACACACATGTACACATATACACACATATATACACATACACACATGTATACACACATATACACATGTACACACATACATACACATGCACTTACACGTGCACACACATACACATATGCACATGCACATACATGCATACACATACACATATATACAAACACACACATGTACACATATATGCACACATACACATACATGTATATACACATATACAAACATACACATGTACACATACATACATGTACACACATATACACATATATGCACACATACACACATGTATAAACATACACATGTACACATACATACATGTACACACATATATGCACACATACACACACACACACACACACACCCCACTCTCCTGTCACCTCAGGCTCTGGAGTTGTGGAGAAGGGAGGTCTCCTTTCTCCACCTGTAGAAAGCTGGGCCAGGCCGGGCTGCAGTACTGGACTACTCTAGCAGTCCTGTGTCACAGTCACCACAGGGAGAAAGAAAAGCCTTGGTGAAATGCCTTACAAAATTCCTCTGCAACGACGACAGGTGACAGATGCAACTCAAAAGAAAGAAAGATTATGTGAGGTGGAAAGAATGTTAGGGGTTTTTCCCCACAGGTTAGTGGCTAAAATTGAACCAACAGAAGGGAAGAACAGCTCCTTGGTTCCGTCCGTGCACGCAGAAGCATCCGTCCAGGGATGATGGCTACACCGAGGCCCTCTTCTCATCTCCCCTGCTATAGCCATAGTGCTCATCACTGAATCTCAGTGAGTTCATGATGTACATAAAAGACATCAGTGACTTCTTGAAGTCTTTCATAAAAAGTCAAAGACCTTTCTGGTGAGCAGCGAAGCCTAGGGAGTCTAGTCACTGTCCACAGTCACTGTCCACCCTCCTAGCCTATGCTAGCCTGCCATCCTTCTCCCCCGGGATTCTAGCTAGCCAGCCCTGCTCTCAGACCCTCAAATGTATCAGTCTCCCTCCTCTACACAGAGCCTTGTCTAAGTGGTCCTCCTTTCTGGAATGCTCCGGTCTTTGTTCAGTCAGCTTGCTGTAAGATTATGCCCATTCCCTTTCCCAGGAGACTGTGAGGTTCCTCATTCTGTGGGTAGAGATCTCAGAAAGCTCTGTCTCCACTTCCAGACCATCAAAGCCTTGGTGGGGGGCATTGAGGGGGGGATGAAGGGGGTGTGCCTCCCACAGCATCTGGCATAAAGCGGGCATTACTAGATCTGTATGGAGATGTTATGGAGAATGAAAATGAAACACATTCTCCCAGAAGTTACAGCCCATTCAGGAAACAAACAAATCAACATTCACAAGAGAGTACAAGGACAGTACTCTGGTGCTCCTGGAGCACTGAGGACCCCAAGTGCATGCTCGGGCAACAGGGTGGCTTCTGAGTAGAGCAGCCCAGCAGCAGAGAGAGGGAACTGAGAGCACTTCAGGATGGCTACACTGTAGAAAGGCAGAGCAGGATCCTGAGACCTACTGTGGCATGTCAGGGTAATGGGGGCTGCAGCCAAGCTCAAGCAGGGCACTAGTGCAGAGGGCTGGGGCCCAGGCATTGCCCTCCTGGGTAGTGGGGGCAGAGGGAACAGAGGCAGCTGTGGCAGCAATAGCAGCGGGAAATAATCAGTCCTTAGTGTCACCATGGGAATGGAGAGAGGAGATCGCCGAGAGATCTGTGATTTGAGAGTGACCGGAGTTGAAACCTAGGATGGCATGCAGATTTCTGAGCCCAGCACTGCAAGGATGGCTAAGCTGCTGAGGTGGACACCTCAGAAAGGGAGACAGCTATGGAAACAGGAGCCTTTCGGGCAGTGGGAACGACATTGGCAGAGGCCGGTAGGGAAGCAGGCCATCAGGCGCGTGGGGAAGCACAGGAGCCCACTGCATTGCTGCACTTTCCATCTCAGCCCTGAGCTCGGCCATTTCTGGCACAGGCCAGATCACTGGAGCACCTGTGAACTCCAGGACTGACGGCCCAGCCTGAGCTCGCCAGCTGATCCCTGCGGCTCCCCCGTCCTTCCCACCACTGCTCGTGTTCTGTGTAAAAGACCTCAAATCCCAGCAGGTGCCTGTGCCTCCCCTGCCAGCCGTTCCCACGCTGCCAACATGCTGCTGGAGACCTGCAGCCACATGAAAGCGTATTCGGCTATGCTTTCTCTGACTGTTCTGGTAATGCTCCTGCACAGTCATCAAGGGAGAGAAGAATGGGAATTGATGTATTTGCCATTTGTGACAGAGGTGCCAGTCACAGGGTAATAAAGCAGCGTGTGGGCATCAACGCACACAGGTTTTCCTCATTTGGCATAATGTTATTTTTTAAGCTTTAATATCTGAGTGGCTATTGGTGAGTTTTTCCTGTTTTCCCAATGTTATCGCCACTCGCTAATGTCTTGGGCCCCCCTATTTCACCCTCTGCACTGCCTAGCCCCTGAACCCAACAGAATGGGCTTGAAGACAGAGATCTGGCTTTGGATTCAGATTCTGGAATCACTTCCCCGATATGAACCATGTTGTTCTGTAAAATAAATAGAAGCAAGATCTGGCCGTTATTTAGCATTAAAAAAATCACATGAGCTTCTGAGCACGGTGGCACATATGTCTTTAATCCCATCACTCAGGAAACAGATGCAGGTGGATCACCACTGCCAGCCTGGGATGGTCTACATAGGGAGTTCCAGGCTAGCTAGGGCTACATAGTGAGACTGTCTCAAAACAAACAAAAATGATACCAGCCAATGTTTTTGAAGTGTATGCTGCCACCTCGAAGAACAGAATTGGGATGAATTGGGATCAGTAGGTGCAAATGGTTAGGACACAGATTCAGCTTAATATGAAGAAGTAATGGGCAACTTTGACACAACTTTTGGTGGCTAAGGCGCTGAAAACGTAGTAGCTTCAGGTAGTGGTGCGTTCACCACCACAGGAGTTCAGTGAATGCAGTGGAAGAAGTTCAAACAGCAGATAGGTGATAACGAGATCACCCAGTCCTCTGTAATCGCATGGCATATCTGTTCCTCCGTGTGGGTTGCAGATAAGGCCAACTTCGTAAAGCATCCTCCAGTGGCCGTGCTGCCTCTTGGAACAGGAAATGACCTTGCCAGGTGTCTCCGATGGGGAGGAGGTGAGTCTGCATGCTCCTGGCTCGCACTGAGGTACAGTGTTCAGATTTAAAGGGATGCAGGATGCTGGGAAGGGCTGTGTGGCTTCTTTTTAATTATCACACAGCGATGCTAGACAGCAGGTGTATCTAATCCACAACCCTGCCGTTTTGGGCTGGGTCTGAAATAGGAGTCCTTCCCTCCTTTGAGTCCTAGAAGCCTATACTCACCTCACACATGTTTACTGTTATCCTGAAGTCGCTTAGAGCTAATCTCCAGTAGAACACAGTCAACTTCTGCCCCTTTACAATATGGGCTCATTAGAGAGAAGTTCCCTGTATGAAATTCCTTCCTCCTCAAATGATGATCCGAATTAGGACTCAGAATGCAGAATGAAATCCACACTGCCAGTTACTCAGAGACACTAGGATGTCCAGATTTTCTCAGGCCCCTGGCTGTGGGCTTTCATTTTGAAATTCCCCTTGAGAAACAGAGTGATGGTCGGCTTTTAAAACAACGGGGAAGAACATTGCAAACAGGAGCAGTCCAACGGAGCTGGCTGTGTACAGAACGCAAAACCCAGCTCTGCTCAGAGAAGACAAATCCAGCAGAAGAGGGATAGGACTCCTGGTGGCTGATGGGTTAAGGGAATGATTCAAGGCCAGACCAGGCTGGGCAGCACCAATGGCTCTTTGCAGGGCAGGGTCAGAGAACGTTAGCCCTCAGAGTTGACAGTCTGCCTACCACCACACTGCCCATTACACACACGACACGGTTTTGGAATCAATATGTGATTTCCTACACATAGCTTTTCAACCATGCAGCCTTCTTTCCTTCTTTCTTTCCTTCCTCTTTCATTCTTCCAGTTAATGTTCAATGTACAAAATGAGTTTTGTTAATGATTTTTCAGACATGTATATCATATTGACTCCTGCTGCCCTCTCCTGTATCCTGTAGGACCCTTGTTTTTCCCAAATAGTCCTCCTTCTACTGTTAGGTCAGATGATAGATGATAGATAGATAGATAGATAGATAGATAGATAGATAGATAGATAGATGATGGATAGATGATAGATAGATGATAGATAGATGATAGATAGACAATAGATAAATCATGTTTGTTTAATCTTTATTCCACATATAAAGAAAAGGTGAGATATCTGAGACTAGGTTATTTCCCTTAACATAATTCCAGTTCCATTCATTTTCCTGCAAACAGCAGACTTTATTCTTCTTTGTCAGCTCACCCATTCTCTAGGGCTTGCTTCAGCTGTGTAGGCCTGCCTACCTCTAGTCAGCTCACCCTCCCCCTCCCTTCCCTGCTCTCAGGCTTCCAGTTCACCCCCAGCCTCTTGCTAATGACTCCACACTGTCCTCCCCTCCCCTTGGCTCAGAGAACATAAGTGCCTCTAGCGCAGTGACACACTGGGAAGTATCCTAGCCCCAAATGCCCAAGGAATCACCTGTCCAGCATCAGCAACAACTTCGCCTCTCTGTTCTGATGGCACATACCATGCCATCATCCACAGGTTACGAAGGGGGCAGCTTGACAAAAATCCTGAAGGACATCGAGCAGAGCCCCTTGGTGATGCTGGACCGTTGGTATCTAGAAGTCATCCCCAGAGAAGAGGTGGAGAGTGGAGACCAGGTCCCGTACAGCATCATGAACAACTATTTCTCCATTGGTGTGGTGAGTTGGTCATGGATTGCTGTCTGCATTACCAAGAGACACATATGACCCTGCTGTGTCTTTGTCTTTTCTTCCTGTGCTAGCCCTAACTTGGGTCTGAGCATCCTCAAGCCTGACATGGGTGTGGCCATCCTGACTGGACAACCATTCCATCCCTTGTTTACTCAAGAAATTTTCCCTATTTAATTTTAACAGAAGATAAGTGGAAAAAAATTTCAAATGACATTTATATCTTTTGAGTAATTTGAAATAGTTCAAGAAAACAAATGCTAAGAAGCAACCAAGGAGTAAGGTCGGGATAAACCCTGTGTGAACCTCAGGACTTGAGAATGCTAACCCTGAGGGGATGCCCACACGTTCCCACCGGGCTTGGCGGACTTAGCGCTCAGAACTCCTCTCCTCCTGGTCTCTCCCCTTCTAAGTATTCCACACCCTTGGAGTGCTTGCCAGACCTCTACAGGCTTGTCTCCTTCTAATGACCCCCGCTGAGTACACCCTCCCTCCTTGCTGCTCCCACAGCCCTTTGTTCTCAGCCCATCCATGTAATATCTGCATCAGATTGAAGGGATGGTTTTATGTGCCTGACACAATACAGAAGTACGCGCGCACGCGCGCACACACACGCACACACACACACACACACACACACACACACACACACAATGTTGTGTGGCATTCCTTTTGTATCCCCTAGCCCCAGCCCAGCTAGTGTAGCTGAGTCAGTTCATCACATCGAGCTCACCTCCTAGCCCAGAGTGGACACTGCTTCCTAGGTTGCTTGGGCCAGGGCAGTGGGAATGAAGGGCTGGGTTCCATTGCTAAAACAAGCTGGGACTTGAGAGGGTGACACAGCAAAGACACCAGCTGTACTGAGCACCTACTGTGTGCTCTCTGTTGTCCTAGGCCTGTGCGTTCTAGTCTTCCCAGAAATCCCGAAGACAGCATTGTCCTCAGCTTACAGACAAGGCTTAGGGCTCTCAACTCAGGAGGCAGAACAAGGCCTGAACCCCTTACCCTGCCCATCCCCAGCCCAGATGCTGAGCATCCTTCCTCTCTACCTTCCTGTCTTTGGGATTACACTGGTCAATGTCATCTGCATGCGTGTCCCTTCAGGCCATCTTCTGGCTCAGACTGAGTGACACCTGTACCCCTCAACCATTCTCACCTGTGCCTCTTCTTAGGACCATTGGGAGGAGGAGAAAGGGTGATAGGTGGCTTGAGGGGAGATCGGATTTAAGGAAGAAGTTTTATTTTTAGAAAAGGTTAAAATGGGAAGCATGGGAGAGAAAAAGTTTAAAAATAAGCATACCTTATGTTTTAAAAAGAACTGAAATTGCAGGGGGTTATTATTATTCAGATACATGGCAGAACCCTACTATCTCTGCTTTCTGAGTGAAGAAACAGACTCAGATGACGGGCACCGCCCCCATTCCCTGACTCCTACTCTAGCAGGTGGAAGGACACTTCCCCAAGACCTCTCAGGGCCAGCCCCAGGGACAGCACAGCCACCCTCTGTCTCTCCTTGCACACAGGTCCCTCTCCTTTTCTTGCAGTCTTCAGCTTCAGAATCAGAGGTAACCAGTGCCTCTGCAGGGCTCCTGGAGGGGGGGCCTCCCATCACTACTTTTACCAAACCTGTCTTTTTCCTATGGTAACCATAGCATAGCTTGTTAGCTCTTGTTGAGACCTATGGTGCAGCAGGCCCAGTGGTCCTTTTGGCAGATACAGTCATTGCATATGTGTTTCATGAGAGACGTACAGAATGAGGCCAGGCCAGTGTATAATAAAGCTGGGTTGTTGCGCTCCTGAGCCAGCTGAGCTGTGGTCTCTGCACAGCCACAACCATTTCACACAGCCACAATCAGTGGGGGAGGGTCTCAGAATTCCTTGTGAGATGGCTTAGCACCATCCCTTTTCAGACTTGGAGCGTCCGCCCTACACCGGATTCTTATTCAGTAGGTCTGAGCAAGTTCTCGAAAAGAAGCCCCTGGGATTCTTCCACTGTAGATGGTCCTGAGCAAATCCTCAGGGGGTGGGGATACCCCACTAGCACAGAGAAGAAAGGCCAGAGGAAGAGGTTCTCAGACACAGAAACTAGAACTGGAAAGGAAGGAACATTAGAAAGGAGGGGAAGGGGCCGTGGAAACAACCAGCCGGAAGTGAGCGGACAGAGGGCAGGCGGGGCTCTCCGTGAGCAGCCTGTCTTCCCTCTCAGCACAGTTCTGACTGGCAAAACCAACTTGATTCCCAATGTCTGTCTATCTCTACACACTGCCCTGCGACAGCCTCCCTCTGCTGGATAGCCAGGCCCTAAACCTAAGAGCCAGGAGTTGTGATGTTAATGCATTTTTTCAGAATTGGAAGGAGGAAAGGAAGGAAGGAAGGAAGGCTGGCTAGCTGAATGCCAAGGAATCATGTTCAGACAGAAACCCATCACCCTCAGTGGTTAACATATTTACCCACCCTGGACTGACTTAACAGTATTCCAACAATGTCTTTTAATATACCTTTAGTTTTTCTATATTTATTATTATAGTGCAGACAAATGAAGAAATGGGACTTTCTGTCTCATTGGTGTGTCCTTAGCGTTCTCTCAATAAAATGTTTGCAGGGTTTGTATGCTTGCTCTTTAAAAGTTGGAAGGTGAAAGTCTTGAGAAAATAAGTAACCAACACACAACCCTAACAGAGTCTGGGGCTGACATTTGCAGAAGGTCTTGCTTCCTATTTGATTTCCCAAACTTTGTAACAGAAGTAGGTATGTAAACCAACCTAGTTTTACCTCCTTATGATACTTAAATACAGTCAGATTTCTTAGGCAGAGATGCCCGCACAATCTTTGCATCCTCAGAGGACCTGCCTATTGACACAAAATGGCCGCCGCCTTGCAGCTGCAGAGAAAAGATAATGCAGCACCACTGCACTGATACCCCTAGGTGCTACGGACTGAAATTTGTCCTGTCGAGTTTACATGGTTCATTAGTGCAAATAGAACCCATTTAGTAGATGGAGGGGTTGAATAAAGATAGACTCTCCTGGCCTGTCCAAGGAGTCGTCGCTGTGGCTCAGTGCTATCATATTTACCCCCCTCCAGACCCCCCTCCCCTCCCCACCGTGATGGTGTAGCTCTTTGGCTTTATCATCTTTCTAACTGCTCATAACCACTGACAAGCAGTTTTAAACATAGTCCTTCAGGGCACCACTTCCTTTGACTTCTCTGGCTTCTTCCTCTCTGCTCTCTATTTTCGGATTGACAGAAAGGTCAGGATAACCAGGTATCAGTGACAGGAAGCTTGGGACTACAAAGTAATTCCTGGAGCCTGTGTAATTCGGAACTCCTCACAGGCTCTGCTTTCAATGAGTCTTAACAGAAGGGTGAGCGACTAATTCCTTGACTCAATGAAATCTATTTTGGATGCCAGGGCGCCACCAGCCCACACATTACTTTCGACCTTATAGATTATTAGTGTTGACCTACCAGATGTCACACAATGACAAGCCTCCTACCAAGACGGAATGTGTCTACAAGACAGGATTCTGTCAGCATCGAGCTCTAATTTGTCATTTTGTGGGACTCGCTGAGGACTGACTTGGATAAGCTATTTGTACTCTTTCCCACTCCCAAATCTGCCATAAACTTTCAGAACAATCCAAATTTCAAGTAATCTGCTCTGTGATCTCTTTTCTGTCTCTGTCTCCAGAAGTTGCCAAAGTGACTTAGCCCTGGCACTGTCCGGGATGACAGCAGAAGCCTCGCGTGGCCACTATACGCCTGAAGGGGCTTACCTAATTTAAGTGCATGGAAGTGTGAAATATACACCATGTTTCAAAAATAAGATAATGAAGAAAATTTTAAACAAATCAATACTTTTTATTTATTGATTAACATGGAAATGATAATATTGGGCCATTATTTAAAACATTGAAATTAATTTCATCTGTTTCTTTTTACTCTTGTATGTGGCTACTATTATATACTATTATAAATATGGCATATTCTATGTTGCTATTGGACAGCCCTAGGTTAGACATTTCAATAAATCAGAGTCCAAATAATGGTAGTTTATATGTAAGAGGAGGCAGAATCCTTCATCCAACCATGAGCTTGGGGTTTTGACTGCAGAAGGAACATCTCACATCCATACCCCACATCATGTCCTCTTCACCCCCACGCTACATAGAACATACTACAGATGAAAAACTGGCAGAAATCCCATCGGCTCCGTGGGTATGCAATTCCCGTCACCCTCCCTAGAATGGAAGTGTTAGTTTACTGCAATCGTCAAGAAAGTACCAAATTCTGAGTTCCAAACTTCAAATGAAATCACTACTGATGATAAGGACTTGACGGTCAACACTTGACACACACAGCCTAGCAGCAGAGCAAAAGTGAGTCCGAACTCCTTTTATCCCCAGGGAGATAAACACAGCCAGAGTTCTTATGTTGCCTTTCCAGAGGGAGCTCAGAGCTCCCTTGCTGCTATGTATATTTGTCAAAGAATTATACTGTCAAATTAGCAACCACATGATAAGCTAATGCTATTGTAAATGCCGGTCTTTGGAAAAAGAAGCCAGGCTAAAACTTAGTAATGGAAAAACCAAGGATGATAAGCACTATAAAGAGAGGAATCTGTGCAAATATCCTGGGGAGTGAAAACCAGAAGCTGTGTGTGTGTGGGGGGGGGGTAATGGTGTGACATACAGATTGTGCCAGGCAGTATATCAATGTTTAGGGTTTGTTAGGTTTTTTTTTTTTTCTGCAGAAGAAAATTAGTGCTTCAGAGGAACACAAACAGATGGAATGATTTCTTGAATTCTAGAGGAACATTTGACAGACATCACAGGAATCTTATTGCATGTTACTGAGACTTGCTGAAAGAGAAGAGGAGGGCAGAGTCTGGAGCAGGGAGTGCTGCCCAGAGCAGCTGAGTGTGCTGTTTGGACGAGGGGTGGAGGGAGCCTCCTTGGGGTTTGACCCCTCCCACTCTGTGTCCACAAGGGGGTTTTACCCAGACCTTTAGCTCTTGGTGGGTCTTAAAACAAGAAGAAATCAGTAGCAAAAGTTTAACCATTAGCTCTTAAAAGACACGGTTTCAGCAAGCAGTATTTGCCAACTACAAAGTAAGGCCATCTTGACCTACAGTCCCAAATTTCACATGACGGCTGCTTGCTGGGGTCCCTCCTGCCCCAAGCGGAACTTGTCACATATAGTCACGGAGACCTTCTTCACTAAATTATATTTGTATCTCTTCACACTAAAAATAAAAGGGCTGGGCATGGTGGTGCACGCCTTTAATCCTAGCACTTGGGAGGCAGAGGCAGGTGGATCTTTGTGAGTTCAAGGCCAGTCTGCTCTCCAGAGTGAGTTCCAGGACAGCTGGGGCTATGGGGAGACCCTGTCTCGAAAAGACCAAAAAATAAATAAATAAAATAAAATAAAATAAAATAAAATAAGGGACTGGAGAGATGCCTCAGCGGTTAAGAGTGCTGACTGCTCTTGCAGAGGACCTGGGTTCGATTCCCAGCACCCACATGGCAGCTAAGAACTGTCTTTAAGCTGGGTGTGGTGGTACACACCTTTAATCCTAGCACTCGGGAGGCAGAGGCCGGTGGATCTCTGTGAGTTCAAGGCCAGCCTGGTCTACAAAGTGAGTTCCAGGCCATTTGGGGCTATAGGGAGACCCCATCTCAAAATAAATAACTAAAAATATAAAATAAAATAATAAAATACAGCACTCAGAAATGTTCTTTTGTAGAATTTCCTTGTCAAGAAATGGAATTTGGGGTATCATTTACACACATCTTCTAGTAGTGGGTTTCGGGTTATTTAGTTATTGGGGTTTTTTGAGACAGGCTCCCACTTATAGTCCAGGCTGGCCTTGGACTCCAGATCTCCTGTCTCAGTCTCCCAAGTGCTGAGCTACAGGCATACACCACCATGCCCAGAGAGTTCTACATTTTGATGTTGCTGCTGGGAAAATCCACATCAACTCCTTGTTTCTCAGTTGTCCCCCTCTCCAGCCCAGTTCACCTACTTATTTCTGATGCTCAGAGCCTGTCCCCACAATGGGCCTGAGTGGTAAGGGATGGTATACATTCTTCTGGTGGAAATGAAGCCATTAAGGAGGATGGAAGACTGAGTTTGAAGAGGAAACTTGAGTTCAGTTCTAGATCTGGTTTCTGAGATTATAAGCAGTAGCTAGAAGTTTCATATACATTTTATTACAACTAAGCATGTTATCCAATACCATTAGTTATTTCTAATCACACCGATGATAAAGAGTTAATATGTCCCAGCATCAGCTTTTGGTTTTGACAGGTACTATGTTATATAAGGTGTTATTGTAGCAGGAAGCTGGGTGAATGGGACATGGGAACTGCACTATTTTTGCAGTTTGTTTTTTTTTTAATCTCTGTATGTGTATGAATGTACTGTCTGCATGCAGGTCTGTGCACCCGTGTCGTGCAATGCCGCGGAGGTCAGAAGAGGGCGTCGGATTCCCCTGGAACTGGAGTTCTCCTGGAATTGGAGTTTCAGACGGTTCTCGGCCGCCATGTGGGTGCTGGGGATCGAACCCGGGTCCTCTGTAAGAGCGGTCGGCGCTCTTAACCGCTAGGCCATCTCTCCAGCCCTATTTTTGCAGTTTCTTGTGAGTTAAAATAGTTCTTACTTCATTCCACCCTTCCACCTCCCCCCCCCCCGAACAGGCTTCTGGCTCCACCTGCTCATACCCCCTCATTCTCCTAGAGTGGCTTTCTCTTCACTCTAGATCCACCTGCCTCAGTTTCCCAAGGGCTGGGTCACACGCTGAACTGTGGCTATTCACTAGGCCTGAGGTAGATCCTAGTTTTGAGACAACCAAGCTAGGGTCTACAAGTACTGAGTGGCCGTACTATCTCCTCACCTGGATGAAGTACTGAGCCAGTCACATACGGGCTGCGACTTGATGGAGTCTCAAAGTTGGGGTTTTCCAAAAGGCACGTATGCCCTTCCCCCCGATGCATGCCCACCGCTGCTAACCAGGCTTCTGTCTTCTCATTTTCTTTTCAGGATGCTTCCATTGCACACAGATTCCACATGATGAGAGAGAAACACCCTGAAAAATTCAACAGCAGGTAAGAGTTCTGCGTGCAGAGGCAGTGTCAGTGTCACCGTCCCTCCGGGTTCGGCTGGCTGGCCTCCCACCAGCTCCCACCAAAATGTCCTTGGCCTGGGTCACCTGGAAACTTTGCCTTCCTGTCTCCTTGCCAAAAAAAAGGGTTTCCATTTCTTTTTTTTTTTTTTAAACATATTATATGCCACTCTTTTTTTTTAATTTTTTTTAAATTTTATTTATTTTTGTATGTGTATGAGTGTACTGTCTGCATGTAGGTCTGTGCATCTGTGTCGTGCAATGCCGCGGAGGTCAGAAGAGGGTCTCGGATTCCCCTGGAACTGGAGTTCTCCTGGAATTGGAGTTACAGACGGTTCTTAGCCGCCATGTGGGTGCTGGGGATCGAACCCGGGTCCTCTGCAAGAGCAGTCGGTGCTCTTAACCGCTAGGCTATCTCTCCAGCCCAGGGTTTCCATTTCTAAGGAGAAAAAATTGCCAGAAGCCTGCCACAGCCTGGCTGCCTGTCCCTTCCTTTCTCTGGGGATCTGTGAAGAGGGAGGTGTCTGGGGGCAGCAGGGGCAGAAGCACTAGCCCCTGGACGGTGAGAGCCACTGGGTCCCCTTGGCCTCCTGCAGCTCCCTCCAGGGAATCAGAGCCTTCACTCAAAAGCACAGCTTCCCACCAGCAGCCCAGCTGCAGCAGGGGCTTAGAGAGTGGAAAGGGCTCAGCTGGGGTCTCAGATCCAAAGAGGTGCCAGCCCCAGACTTGGGCCCCGGGCCCTGAGGGTCGTTTCTCTGCCTCCTGGACAGCAGAGGGCAGCACTCATGGACAGCAGAGCCCGGAGTGCACCAGGCCCGCCTCAGCCTGGGTGCCTTGTGTGCCCTCAGGCTGTCAGGTTCAAAAGCGAAAAAGAAAACCAGATTATTTGTAAATGAACCCAAACCCTTCTTGCACAGCACGGGAATTCACCAGGACCGAGTTGACAGGCGTACACCACCTGGAACTCTCCGTGTACCCCCACTTCATTCCCCACTTTCTTCTCACCCTCCTTGTATTATTTCAAAATGGGGGGCTGGAGAGATGGCCTAGCGGTTAAGAGCGCTGACTGCTCTTACAGAGGACCCGGGTTCGATCCCCAGCACCCACATGGCGGCCGAGAGCCGTCTGAAACTCCAATTCCAGGAGAACTCCAGCGCCAGGGGAATCCGAGACCCTCTTCTGACCTCCGCGGCATTGCACGACACGGGTGCACAGACCTGCATGCAGACAGTACATTCATACACATACAGAAATAAATAAATAAAAAAAAAAATGACCCCTGGATTCCACTCCCAATCTCAAGCCGTCAGTCAGGAAGGAGTGTGAAGAATCATTTGGACTTGTCTTTGAACCTGCAGGATGGACGTTTGTTTAGCCCACAAAACTCTGCTCAGAGCAGAAGTTGAGTATTATCTGAAGGAGTTCACTGAGAGCCGGGCTCCCCAAAGTGCTGGCCATTTCTGTTTTACTCTTTGCCCTGACTCCCCAGCCTGGGAGGTTGACCAGGAAGATGGAAGTCTTTTTCCTGATGGGAAACAATATAATGAAGCAACGTTTCAGCTGCTCTCAGCACTTCTCACGTCTTTCTCTGAGGGCAGCTTGTGCTCCTCTGCTTGGAGGGACAGGATGCGTGTTGTGTTGTATTTTGTTTTGTTTTGTTTTGTTTTGTTTTGTTTTGTTTTGTTTTGTTTTAAGATAACTACCTTGGGGAACTCTTCATTGTTTTCCCACCCTGGGATCTGATCACATGGGGCAAAAGTGTCCGTCTTAGCTCATTTCTCCTGACATTCTAAGACCTTGTGAGTCCATCTCTTATTTGTGTTTGGGGACCTCCGGATGACACACCTGTGATTGCTGCCGATCTGCTTCAGGACATTGCTACTGCCCAACATAGCCTTCTTGGTGGCAGGATAGTCCTTCTGCATAGAGGGGGTGCCACATAATTGTGCCAAAAGGTGGAGATGAGGCTCCCCTTGAGGACCAGAGATTTCCGTGGCCTCTTTCAGGGGATGACTTGGGGGCTGCCTCTTTAACACACGCCGTGATCTCGTCCTCATTCTTATGTTCTCCAAAAACAACCAAACCCCTCTCTTCCCTTCTTCCCAGAAAAGTGGACTCTCATTCCCACAGGAGTGACCTTCTAGAAAGCACTCCTCTTCCACCCATTCTACAGACTTCTTTAAGATTTATTTTTACTATGTGTATGTGTGTGTCTGTATGCGGGTATGTATACACCAGTGCAAGTGCCCCAGAGGCCAGACGCATCGGCTACCCCCGAAACTAGAGTTACAGGTGTTGTGAGCCGCCTGATAGAGGTACTGGGAACCAAACCTGGGTCCCCTGGATGGGTGGTACATGCTCTTAACCACTGAGTTATCTTTCCAGCCCTCCATTCTACAGATTGTAAGGTCCTTTTCACACATGTAACCTTACAATACCATGCACATGTGTCTGCAAAGATGACGTATCCCTGTGAAGTCCACGAGCTCTGAAAACCACACACAATTCTGTAGGCGTTTGGAATAAGTGGAGGGGCTACACAGCCCCCTGACAGAAAGAGGCTGGAAAGCAAATATTCACAACGGTCTCTGAACAGCAACGTGAACAGGGGTGACCTGAGGGAACACAAAGCGAGAGCATAGAACTTGGCATGGAGGGTTTTCCAGTGACAGAGATGCTCCATCCAGGACACATAAATCAAGCATATACAAGTTGGTAGAAAGAGAAGGGCTATCCAGGGTGAAGGACCAGATGTACAGGAAGATAGAAAAGAATGATAGCACAGCAGGCTCAGGGAAGAACAAGCCCCTGCACGCAGCTGTCACATGGCCTCCTGTCACAGAAAGGGAGCCGTCTCTGTAGTTCTAGAGAATAGCAAGCCAAGGGGAAAGTTCTTCCATATTCCAGAAATCAAGACAGTTTGACAGTGCTTCAGAAAACCACACTGTTAAGTCAAATTAGAAAAATCTATCAGGAAAAATCATAATGTGTACTTCCAATGCAAAGTCTGCACACATTCCCTGCGGCCTGTATCATTTTTTTCCTTCCCACTTCCCACCGCCCATGGACAGGGTCAACTCTTAGAGGTGGGGTTGGTGCCTGGCTTTTCACGTGGTAGAGACTGGGGGAATCTGGTCTGGGATGACTGGCATGTGGCTTTGAATTTGAATGCACCTGCTTTCCTTAAAAATGGAGATGCAAAGGTTTTTAAAGGGAGCCCCTGTTTGACAAGACCCCCAGTCACCTCCAATGGAGAACTTCAGGTCCGAGGCACCTCTATCCCAGTTGGTGGCCTATGTCCAAAATACCCAGGAGTGCTCAGTCTGTCCACTGAGAGGCAGGCAGGCAGGCAGCCATTTTTTCTAGGCTTCCTTATTTAGCATGGAAGATGGTTTTAAATAGGCAGGTGGTTGTTACCATGGTTACCCCATTACACCAGCAGCTAAACTTAGGAAGGGCCACAAGGGATAGGAAGAAAGCCTGATACCCAGGATCTACAAATGTAAATGATATTATCAAACAAGGCTTCATTTCACTGGGCTGAACTTAGGTTCTTCAAAGAGTAGTTACGGCTTGGCTGGAAGCCTTTACCATTAGCGACTAATACTGGACTCTCTGGGATAACCTTGAGAGTAAAAATAGAGAGTTGTAATTGGTCTGTGTATTTTGTTTTGTTTTATTTTGTTTTGTTTTGTTTTGTTTTGTTTTGTTTTGTTTTGGACAAGGGAGTGTGAATAGTCAGGGCTAGAATTTATCTAGGAAACCTGAACCTTGTTAGAAACCTGAACATTTCTAGTTGTTATGGGGGTAGAGATGGGGATATTCTTTTTTTTTTTTTGGAGACAGGGTCTCCCTATGGCCACAACTGTCCTGGAACTCAGTATGTAGACCAGGCTGACCTTGAACTCACAGAGATCCGCCTGCCTCTGCCTCTCAAGCACTGGGAGTACAGGTGTGCAGGGATATTCTCTATAATTCTTGACCCAGGGTCCAAAGGCTTTAGGGTTTCTGAGAAAATCTCAATGGTTGAAAGTCAGCTTTCAACCATTTAGGCATCAAATTATGACTCAATTGTTGGGGTTGCTGAAAATCCTCCCCCCAGTGGCCTCTCTACACTGATCGTTGCCAAGAAAAGTAGTTAATTTTATGAAGCCAAGTGATCTCCAAGTGAAAAGCCCACCCAGAGAGGAAACATGAGCTGCCATGGCTATCTTAGGCCCCTTCTGCCCCCCGTCATAGATAGGTTCATTGTTAGTTCTTAATTTAGCAAGCCTACAAGGTAATGAAAACTAGCATCTTGTTATCAGCATTAAAGGCACAGATATTTAACTCAACTGAGATTCTAACTTGTTAGTACCTGAGATGTGGTCCCTGCCTTTAAGAAATTCATAGGCTGGCAAAGAAAGGAATTATTTTTACAAAATTATTTTTACACATAGGAATTTACATTTAGTAAGTCTTCAAGTACTCAGTAAGTTGTGTGGCTTATTGAAATACTTTAACTTCATATCTCAAACCTCATTCATAAATAGTTTGTTTTTAATGTAAAATCCAAAACTAAGGTAAGCAAATGAAGAATTATCATCCATTCTGTGCTTCTGTTAGATGTCAGGCTGTTAACCAGATAGTTTATAATACATTAAATTAGTTAAATGTCCAGGCAACCTTATGATATGAATGTTGGCCTTCTCATGTTATAACATGTGTGCAGTAAGGTAGCCAAGCCTGGGAGAAAACAAGCCACAGAGTATCTTTTAAGCAGTGAGGTTCATTTTTTTTTTTTACCTCCTTCTTAATTCCAGAGTTCAAGCCCTGTTGTCTTTCTTATATTTCATCTGATCACTTTTTAAATGTTTTTCATTTATTTTTTTAATTTTTATTTTATGTGCATGTGTTTTGCCTACACATAGATAAGTACACCACGTGTGTGTGATGCCTATCCAGGCCACAAGGGGGTGTTGGACGCCCTGGACCTGGAGTTACGGACAGTTGTCAGCAGCCGTCTGGGTGCTTCAGGAGCAGCCAGTGCTCTTAACCACTGAGCCATCTCTCCAGGCCCTGTTCACTTTTTTTTTAAGATTTATTTTAAATATTTTTATTCATGTGTGTGTGTGTGTGTGTGTGTGTGTGTGTGTGTAACCATATGTATTTCAATGCCCTTGAAGGCTCTGAAACTGGAGTCACAGGCAGTTGTGAGCTGACTATCATGGATGCTGGCCCTCTAGAGAACAAGCCACTGCTCTTAACCACTGAGCAATCTCTCCAGCCCCCAAGGTTTTATCAGTGTATACCAGTATTCTGGTGTGTTTTTCATAGGTTCTTTATATCTAATCCCACCTAGTGCTCATTATAACATTTAGGTTCCCATTTTATAATGAAGAAACTAAGGCTGTGAGGCTGGAGCCATTGTGGGCTCACCCACTTTTATGAAATGCCTCTGTGGAAAAAATGCTTGTTGGCTAGGGAAGGAGATTACAGGTATACCACCCCTCGAACCCTGTAGAATAATGTCTTCTCTCTGTTTTACTATTCACAGCAGGAACAGGGCTAGCTATATGACCAGTGTGACAGAGGTCAAAATTAAAATGTAAAATCCCTGTTCAAAAACTATTAAGGATTTGAAACTTGGTGCTGGAAAGATTGCTCAGCAGTTAAGAGCAGGAGGTAGTTCCCAACCCTCACATGGCATTTACCCGCCATCTGTAACTCCAGTTCCAGAGAATCCAGTGTCCTCTTCTGGCCTCCACAGGCATGGCACAGATGTGATGCACTTACATACATGCAGGAAATATACTGATACACATCAAAAATAAAAAAATTTTAAAAAGAACGAATTCGAAGTTTGTGAACAAGCATTAAACTAAGCCAAGCCTGGGAGTGACTAGACAGGTGTCACACCTATACACCTATAAGTAGGCCATGACAAGAGAGAATAATTAATAAGAAGGCACATTTGTCAGAGCTTGCAGAGTAGACAATTTGCAAAAGACATAAAAGAATGGGCAAAGAAGGTTTCAACTAGGGAAGGAGAGAAATGATCAATCCTTAAAGGGACAGTAGTCCTTGCTAACAAAGGAGAAAAGGACAGCGCCCAGGGCTTCTAGACAGCCAAGCACCAGTCCTCCATGAAGTTTCCAGACTAAGTCTCTGTGAAGAGGTCCATTTGTCTGAAATCTATACCTTAAAGCCAACGTCGCTGTTGATCAGCATCCAGAAAGAACCGTCTAACTCTGGAGGTTTTATATGGTTGGTCTGAAACCCCAAGCACTTGAGGAATGTATAATTATGAACGGGTTAACTGTCATCCACTTGAGCGTGTCCCTCCTCTAGACTGACGCATGTTATTTCCTGTCGAGCCCTTCAAAGAGTTCTCAGCGGGGCTGCCAGAGGCTGACCACCTTTCTCCAAATCCCTCAGGCAGCTAACCTGCTCAGGAATGTCAGCTTTCATGGAACCAGATCTATGGGGCTGTGGAGGGGTCCCCAGAAACCTTAATGTAGCTTCAGTACTTAAAAATTTGGAGTACATCTTGCAAAGAACTAGGCACTTAGTCGATATTTATAGAAAGTGGCAGCCAGAGGGTAGCCCAAGCTGGCACTGAAACTTGGCCCTGCCACCTACTAGCTGTGCGACCTTGGGTAAGGAAGTTAATCTTTTTAATCCTTTGCTTCCTCCCTTGAAAATATGACAAGGATGCTATCAGCATTTAGTAAAGTAAATTTATGGTGGTTAGAAGGAGCTTAATAATATTTTTGGTTGAACATCACTAAATAGCAAGTAGAAAAGCTAAGCATTGTCTTAAATCACTGATAAACCATTGATAATGAACTTTTTTTTTTTTTTTTTTTTTTTTTTTTGGGTATTTTAAAGACAGGGTTTCCTTTTAGTCCCAGCTGGCCTGGAGCTCACTCTGTAGACCAGGCTGGCCTTGAACTCACAGAGATCTGCCTGCCTCTGCCTCCCTAGTGCTGGGATTAAAGGTATGCGCCACCACACCCGGCAATGAACATCTTTTTAGTGTATTACCAAGTGAGATTTGGTTCTTATAAGATCTTTGTTATATAGACAGGGGTTTTAAACTGAAAAGTTGAGAGCCTAGAGAGATGGCTCAGTGGCTGCTTTTCCAGAAGACCTGGGTTGGATTCCCAGCAACCACATGGTGGCTAACAACCACCCATAACTCCAGTTCCAGGGAATCTAACTCCCTCTTCTGGCCTCCTCGGACACTGCAAGACACAGGCACACCTACCTATATGCAGGCAATACATGCTTACATATAAAACAAAAACAAATATTTTTTAAGTTTAAAAAAAACAGAAAAGGTTGGAGGATACAGCAGCAATAATGAATCGGATCTGAGCAGTAGGAAGATGATAGTCATTAGCCAGGGCTGGGATGAGTTGGATAGTTTGCCAGGACTAGCGCTGTGGAAGAAATTCCTTCCACTGAGTCCATGAAGCAGAGGTTTGTGGTCTGAATGCCAGAGATTCTAAGGCCAAAGGTTGAAGTCAGAATCAAAATAGAGAGTCAAGACTCCCAGTTCACATGGTAGCAAGAGATATAGGTAGGAGTCAAGGGGGGAAGGGTGCAGGACAGGTGCCCTGTGTTCCTGGAACACTTACTGCTCCCATGCTAGGGCCTTGGAGTACCCAGCTGGGGACAGGAAGATGGCCCCCCGCAGCCAGATGCTGAACGTGTGAGTGCCCTTCCCATCACTGACACCCACTTTCCCATACCCACACCTACCATCGCCAACGTCCAACCTCAGCAAAACACAGAGAGGGCAGGGAGGAGCACACTCCATCCAGGCCTGTGATTCTGGAAATGCAGGGGCCTTCCCTCCTGATTGCTTGTTGGTCTGCTCTGTGTCACCACTTACATGAACATAGTCTTCTCTATCTAAAAATGAAACCACCCTAAGTCATTCTGTCAGAAGCCTGGTTAAGTTGCCCCAAATCGCAGTCTGGATGTTTGGCTCTCCCAGCATGAAAGTTTAAGAGCAGCGCCGGGCGTGGTGGCGCACACCTTTAATCCTAGCACTTGGGAGGCAGAGACAGGTGGATCTTTGTGAGTTCAAGGCCAGCCTGGTCTACAAGGTGAGTTCCAGGACAGCTGGGGCTACAGGGAGACCCTGTCTCGAAAAGACCAAAAAAAAAAAAAAAGAAAGTTTAAGAGCAGCAACCACAAGCTAAAAATCCTGGTAGTCGAAGACCATTCTGTGCCCTAGTGAGCTTCACCTCTCCCCTAACACTGAGCATCCCAAGAGACCAGACCAGTTACGTGGTGAGCCAAACTGTCTGCACCTGTTTTCCCCAGTGTTTAAAACTAGTTTTTCGAATATTTGGGATCTGGAAAAGCCCCACTTTAAGTTGAGTGTGGCATCTTCTGCATTTATACTTACTCCCGTGTATTTGTAAAAGAAATGAAAATCTTATGCTTTGTGTTCAAGTAGCTTAGATTCTTCAAGCCAATTCTAACAGCAACTTACCTAATCCCTTGAATGTTTAGATACTAACATACAAAACTGTTTTGTCCGCCACCCTTTCACCCCTTCTTGAGAGAAACACAGAGGGTGAAATGAATGAAGTGTGGGTTTGTGGGTTTGTTTTTTTTCTCCAGGCACTCTCATTACACAACTGCAGAATCCAGGGTTTGGGCTGGATTGTTTGTTTACAGTCAGCCTGTGATTACTTGCAGGGATGAGGGTGCAGCCACAGGATCATGCAGAGTGGTGCATGATCAAGCACTTTAGGAGGCTGATGTTTTATTTGCCATTCTCTTTGGCCTAACTTCACAGCATTTTAAAGACTATGAAGTCACATTGACTGGGCATTGCTTTCTCTTTCTCCTGGCTTCCTAAGCCAGGCCAGAGCAGGTAGTATGCTATTCAGAAGCAGTTGCTGGACTCCAGCGCTCCCTCTAAAGTTGTCGGTTGGCCAGAATAGTTCCTTATACTCTCTTAGCTAAGAAGCCCTTTCTTCTAGTCCCTCCAAGGCTAGGTTAAAAAAAAGTACTATTCATGTCAACAAAGAAGAGAATCAGTTTGTGATACTATCAGAAGGAACTTGAAAGCAAGTTATGCTTTCAAGACTTTAGGCCAAATAACCCCAAAAGGTTATCAGTATTTGAGTTATTATTTCTAGAAGAACTTGCTTCAAAGAACTCATGATAGAGAGACCATGCAATCAAGTTCAGAAGCCAAGGTTAGCATGATGACCTTGTGGGGGAAAGTTGAAGTTAACAAGTTCAGAGTGAGTTCTACCTCACTTCAAGAAACAAGAATTATTTTTATTTTTTAGATCATATATATATATATATATGTATGTATATATTTACTTAGATAATATATAAATATACATATATATGGTCTAAAAAATAAAAATAATTCTCTTATGGGAGCTAAATTGGATAAATTGTGGTTAAATCAGTGCAGAAAGTGACTAGGAAGACCAAGTTGAGCCCTAAATAGGCTTTGCTAGTTAGAGCCATCCGCAGGTGTCATAGGCCTCTGGGGATGGTGGCAAGTTTCTATATTTTACATTCAAGTAGATGCTAAACAATCATTTTGAGGTGCCAATGGAGCCAAGGACCCAAGAGTATAAGTTCTGGTGTCAGACAACCTGGATTCAAATCCTGGAGGTTGTTACCAATTCTGCACAGCCTTCACGAAGTTATGTCTAACCCTCAGTCTGCTCACCTGTAATACTGAGATATAACACCATTTGCATCTCCTATGATTGCTGTAATGAGTTACCATAAGCTTAAGAACTGAAAAAACACTAGCTTAGTATATTACAGTTCAAGAGGTCAGAGTCAGAAGTCAGAGCCAATGAGGTAAAATCAAGCTGCTGTCAGGACTACATTCTTCAGGAAGCTCAGGAAGGCTCTGTTTCCAAAGGAGTCTGGCTCCACTCCTTGTTTTTGGCTTTCTTCTTTAGAGCCAGCTATGGTTGCTTGAGTCATTTTCTACTTATATTCCTCTTATGGTGGTGCTTCTTCTTTTTCTCCATTACATTTATAAGAACCCTAAGATTACATTGGATACATGAAATATAATCTAACGCCCCTACTGCAATTCACATCCTAATCTGCAGCCTTAATTCTCCTTTTCCATGTAACCTACATATTCATATTTCCAAGGGCTAGAACATGGACATTTTCAGCATTATTCTTCCCTAATACTCAAGTCTGTTACTTCATGGAATTATTTTGATAAACCAATAGAGCAATGCATTTAAAGTGTTTATCATAGACTGCACAGTTGCAGTAGCTACTGTTAATGGAAGTATTCTTTTTATGTATATTTTTATTGAGTTTTTGTGCGTTTCATATGATACATCTTAATCAAACTTATATTCCCTCCCCCATCCATGCCCCTTCTGTGCCTTCTGTCTTATCTGTTAAGGCCTGTCTCAAGCATTTGTACCTGGATGTCACTCAGTACAACTTCATCCACTGGAGTCTAGTCAGCCTGTCTAGAGTCACTTCCTTAAAGAAGATCAGCTCTCCTTAGCCAGGGAACCACTGGCAACCAGTTACTGCAGGTGAATCAGAAGTAGTCTTCAGATCCTACAGCAGATGATGGTCATGTTGGGCTGGAGAGCTGGCGCAGCTGTTAAAGGCTCAGGCTCACAACCAAAAAGACAAGATGATGGTCATGTTGGCCAACTCAGAATTCCTGAAAATGCTTACCTTGTTACCTTGGGTGATTCTTTAAGGTGGACAGATAAATATCTGTTGCTCACAGGGTGAGTTAACAATGTGGAAACATTTGGCATTTTTAAAAAAATGTATCTTGATTTAAAAAAAAGATTTTCAACAAAATATCAATCTACTTATCATCGTACACTTTAATAAATATATCATGTAGTATTTTATATATCACATTGCACTATATTGTAAATAATTTGGCAAGTTTTTAAAATGTTAAAAGGAAAACCAGTCATTGCTCAGAAGCACAGTTCACAGTACAGCTTTCCAAAAACAATATCCGTTTTTTATAAAATTGCACATACTATTTTTCTTTTTTTTTTTGGTCTTTTCGAGACAGGGTCTCCCTGTAGCCCCAGCTGTCCTGGAACTCGCTCTGTAGACCAGGCTGGCCTTGAACTCACAAAGATCTGCCTGCCTCTGCCTCCCAAGTGCTAGGATTAAAGGTGTGCGCCACCATGCCCAGCTGCACATGCTACTTTTAAAATATTTTTCTTTCAACAATTCAGGCTCCCTGTAGGAAAATAAATCATATCATACCAACATCCCAGTATATACAGTACTCTCAACATTAAAGTTCCTTTCATCATTTTCATTGTACAGTTTAATTTCCTTAAGATCACACTGCTTTAAAAATTATTACATTATTAGAGTAGCAATAAACATTATTACAATAACATTTATAGGATGCGAAAGGAAAACATAAAAAGCACCAGTTGGGGCTGAGTTATCTGCAGAGGGGATTTGATTTGTCTTTTCCAATTAAAAATCCCAATGATTTTATTCAGATTTTATTTTATTTAAAGTCCCTTTGCAACTGAAGTAATTATTTGATATGTCATGTAGCTCTTCTTTTGTAAAGGAAAGGGGTTTGGGGGCCTGTGTTTGTTTTTTGTTTTTGTTTTTGTTTTTTGTCTTTTTTGAGACAGGGTCTCCCTGTAGCTCTAGCTGGCCTGGAACTCACTATGTAGACCAGGCTGGCCTTGAACTCACAGAGATCTACCTGCCTCTGCTTCCTGAGTGCTGGGATTAAAGGTGTACACCACCATGCCTGACCCGAAGGATAAGTTTTTTAAAAAATATCTTAATTCTCTTAGTTCCAGGGGCTGTTCATAGTCTTACTCTATCTTAATAGGACCCATCTCTTTTTATTCATGTATTAGAGGCAGTAAAGGGTCGCTGTCTGAACCACACACTGGTAGAGTTTTTAAGTGCAAATGGCTGTGAGAGTTTTTATTAAAGTGTTTAGAAGGTGATATCACCATCATTTATTGAGAGTGTTCAAGAAACTTGAATACATTAATTTAATTGACACAACTGTCCAAGTGAAAGCAAAATATTGTTGCTTCATTTTACAGATAAGCAAACCAAAGAGAAAAAAGTACAATTTGCCCAAGACCAAACTAATTCATGGAGAACAGGGGGAGGTGCTCTCAAGCCTAGGTTTGCCTAACTTCACAGCCTCCATATGTCCGTGACACGCTACCTTCCCCTGTGCCCAGTGTGCTAGGGGGACTAGCCAAGAACAAAAGCAACCAAAAGAGAGCCTAGAGAAACCACAGAGCTGAATGAAGGACCGACCACATGAAAACCATAACATAACCAAGCTGGTTTCCCTAGAGGGAACCAGCAGGTGCATTGGGAATGGCTCTCAGAGAGAAGATCCACAACAGGAAGTAGTGACCGTATCCCCTAGTACTCTTCATTCTTCATCTCAGCACCAAGAGAGAATGGAGGGCGGTGGGAGAGACATGCCAAGGCTAACAAGGTAGATGCTGGGAAAGAATGAGACAGATGCTGGGAAAGGCTGCGGATTCTCCTGTCGGCCCCCCAAAGCATCTGTGATGGTAAACACAGTATCTTCTTTGATCTTGGGGGGGTGTTCATTACACCATCAAGCCCCACGTGGATGGGAGTCCTTTGCTCCTCACACCACAACTGCAAGCTGTGCTGCCCTCCAGTTCCCACAGCCTCTGCAGCCATCTCGCTGCTCTTCCCCCTCAGTTTCCCCGATTCTGCAGTGGCCTGTTTTCCTCTCTGGTTCATGGATTCAGCCTGTTGTTGCTGCACTGAGATCCTGAACACTTCCAGAACCGTGTTCCATTTTATAGACTTAGTGTTTACATAAGATCCACCCCACCCCCGAACGTCTCCACCTCCTTGTCTTCTCCATTTCTCTCCCCTTCCTGATTCCCCTGCCGTCATCCCTCTCTCCTCAGGCTAGTATGAGATAGCCCCCTGTGGACTGACTGTCCTCTGTTATTTCAAAGTGCTGCCCCGCTCTTGCACGCACCCTTCCCTGGTCAGCCTCAGCCCTGGCCTCCACATTTTTCTTGATTTTCTCTTAAAATGCGTCCGCAAAATTTTTGAAACGTTTTCTCCCACTCTCGTTTGTGCTATTTACTGTATATAATTTGTTATTTGGGGGCTAAACTGCTAAGCTCTCCACATTTTCTTTTTTCTTTTTGTCTTTCCGAGACAGGGTCTCCCTGTAGCCCCAGCTGTACTGGAACTCGCTCTGTAGACCAGGCTAGCCTTGAACTCCCAAAGATCCGCCTGCCTCTGCCTCCCGAGTGCTAGGATTAAAGGCGTGCGCCACCATGCCCAGCTCTTTTTTTTTTTGCACATTTTCAATCAGAAAGGTGTAACCTAATTTGGGACCCGCTGAACTTAAGCTAGAAGGGCAACACTGACAGGCATGTTCCTTCATTCAACCAAAATGCATTGAGTGTCTATTAATATTTTGTGTTTGGGAGCATCACTAGGGCCAGAATAATGAACTACCAAAACTCCTCGTGCCTGCATCCTTTCTGTCTGCATGCACCTACAAAGACCGTACCAACTGTGTCCTAGGACTGTTGTAAGTAACTACAACCAGTAGGTGACTTGACACAACAGGAATTTACTGTCAAGTTGTGGAGGTTAGAAGTCTGAGATCAAGGTGTGTGCAAGTTTGGCGATTCCCTGGACTCAGAGAGAATATGTTCCGTGGGTCTCTTCTGCTAGTTGCCAGTGCTCTTTTGCTGTTGGCTTATTGATGCATCTTTCCATGTCTCTGACTCTCTGTCCAAATTTCCCTTTTCTTCTAAAGTCACCAGTCATTGAATTGGACCCACCTTAACTTCTCAAAGATGCTATTTCCAAATAAGGTATCATTCATACACATGGAGAGTTATGGTTTCAACATATCCTTTATTCAGAGGGACCCAGACCACCAACCCTCTCCCAAGCCTTCACATAAAGAAATAAAATCCCATGAATTATGGTGAGCTTTGACTTACAAGGGAACATAAACAATGAGAGTTGCAGAAGCAGTTAGCTTTGACAGTGAGAGGAGGCTTGGAAAAGAAGGTAATTTGAGCGAAAGCTTAAATAGAGATGAAACTTCAAGGAGAGAAGGAACCAGGCAATCTCGGAGGAAGAAAGCAGCCTGGGCAAACAGCACATGGGGTGAAAAGAAAGGTGAGAGACCACAAGCAAAAGCAGGTGTGAGGCAGCTGCAGAGAGTGCCACCATCTCCACAGGCTGTGTTCTTGATCCAAATGATGGGTGAAGGGACAGCAAGGGTGCTCAGTCACAAAATGAATGGACAGATGACTGACTCTCAAAAGTCACAGACTCAAACTCGCAAGGCTCCTATACCCATGCACATATGGTGCCAGCAATTGGACTCGGTGAGTTATTAGGGTAAAAAGGATGTGAGGTTAGGAGAAGGATGCCGTGGAGGGGTCTGGAAGGAGCTGGAGGAGGAGATGAGGGTAGATACAATCTAAACATATTGTATACATGGATGAAATTCTCCACAAATAAGTAAAATAGCTTTTTAAATTTTCAAGGTGCTTTAAAACATCCTGACTTTTAAATACAGAGCCTTGGGGCTGGAGAGATGGTCTAGCGGTTAAGAGTGCCGACCGCTCTTGCAGAGGACCCGGGTTCGATCCCCAGTGCCCACATGGCAGTTGAAAACCGTCTCTATCTCCAATTCCAGGAGAACTCCAGTTCCAGGGGAATCCGACGCCCTCTTCTGACCTCCGCGGCATTGCACGACACGGGTACACAGACCTGCATGCAGACGGTACATTCATACACATAAATAAATAAAATAAAATAAAATAAACAGTACTAATTATTATTAAAAAAAAATACAGAGCCTTGTCTAAGGGCCACAGTTATGTGAGATGTGTGGTCAGACAGATCCAGGGAGACAGAGGAAGAAATAATCCCCAGAGGAAATGAGAGAAGACTGGTATCAGAAGAGCTAAGGAGCCCAGCCCTGCTAACCCAGGATGGGAGGGGGGTAGCTTTGAACTCACAAAGATCTGCCTGCCTCTGCCTCTGCCTCCCAAGTGCTAGGATAAAAGGCGTGAGCCACCATGCCCAGCTCTCTAATGTATTTCTTTAAACTATTCACAAGTATACATGTCTTTTTAAAAGAAACTGAAATACAAACAAAGAATTAATAGATGGTCTCAGGAGAGAGTCAAGTGGTTTATTTGAATTCCTCATTTAAGCCAACATTTCTTAAAGAAAATTTTAACACACTTATTATTTGACCAAAGGAAAATTTGAAACTAGCCTCTCACTCATCAGGAAAGTTAGTAATTCTCTAAATGATCTGTCAAGAAATCTTGAGCAACTGGCTTTACAATACTATGTCTGGCCATGTAGCCCTGATGTGAAATGTAGTCATAGATCCTTTGTTTGCATGTAGGTAGGTGCACCTGTGTCATGCAATGCCCATGGAGTTACAGATGGTTGGTAACCACCATCTGGGTGCTGGAAATTGAACCCAGGTCCTCTGCAAGAGCAGTCAGTGCTCTTAACCACTGAGCCATCTCTCCAGCCCCTACTGTATGAATTGTTAAGCAGCACTCGTGGTCACCCCTCTGACAGTACATGGCAGAACTCATTTAAATGCAAGGTACTATAGCTCTTATCTGTAATAATGAGCGATAGAACCTTAGCTTTAAAAAAGTCTGTGGCAGCTGGGCATGGTGGCACCCACCTTTAATCCTAGCACTTGGGAGGCAGAGGCAGGCAGATCTCTGTGAGTTCAAGGCCAGCCTGGTCTACAGAGCGAGTTCCAGGACAGCTGGGGCTACAGGGAGACCCTGTCTCGGGAAAAGACAAAAAAAAAAAAAGTCTGGGTTTCAGTGTCCTTCTTGGCGTAAGCACCCTCTGCAGTAATACTCTGGAGTACCGTCAGATCTCTACTTTGAAGACTATCGGAGTGTTTAAATTTTTGTGTTGTGGGGAAGGGGTCCCACTACTTCACTCTTGACAAAGCAAGTATTTCCCAATCTTCTCATGCTCTTCAGTGTCAAGAGGGCTCTCTTTACTCCAAGAATGCGCTTCATTTCCTCGAATTACTGAAGTGTCAGGGACTTGTGCAATCACTAATATTTGTGTTTATTGAACATACACTTAAGTAGGAATTCCTCATTCTCTGGTAACAGGACATTTTCTATTCTGTTCAGTGGAGACTCCCTTTAATCTTGAGAGTTGGCCTTTTTGGAGAGCATTCCAAAGTGCCAATCAAGCCAAGCGCCCACCTTGCCTTTGAACTCAATATGCTGAGAGTATGTTAATAATCTCCAACTTTGGGCTACCTTAGGGTAAGAGGTACTAAAGAGGTCATGGGTAAATTTAAATCTCCAATTGTTAACCTCAAGGGTGCTTTTTTTTTTTTTAATCAAGATATTCTTTTTTTTCCTTAATTTTTTGAGCTTTTGTGCATTTCATACAATATTTCTAAATCAACTTTATGCCCATCCCCCATCCATGCCCCACCCCCATACTCATGCATTCTGCCATACATGTTAAGTCTTGTCTTGTATCTTTCTCTTGAGTCTTTTTTACTTTTTTGATGCAGAAGTTTACTGTTTGAGTAAGTTCTTTGAGCAAGTCTTTCTGTTGCTGTTGTTTCCTTTAATTTTTTTTTTCCTCCAAAAGGTCCTGGGATCACCAGCTCCATCTCAGCATCTTGGGAGGCAGAGGCAGGCAGATCTTTGTGAGTTCAAGGCCAGCCTGGTCTACAGAGTGAGTTCCAGGACAGCTGGGGCTACAGGGAGACCCTGTCTCGAAAAGACAAAATAATAATAATAATAATAATAATAATAAATTTTTAAAAAGACAAGAACAGCTAACAATTTAACATGCGTTCAAACCTATTGAAACCATGCAAAAGTAGAATAGCATCTTAGATGAAATGGGCTCTTTTGGGGACAGACTCCTCTGCAGCCAATCTGAAAATGACTGCTGCTCTGCCTCACAGATTCTGGTTTGGGATGAGAGGTCCCTCCAAAGACCTGGGAGCTTGTCACACAAAGCAAGAGGAATATTCATGCCAGAGACTTGAGGACCAAGCGAGAGGAGCTTTAAAGCAACATTTAAGGAGGATAAAGTATATAGTGTTCAAATGAAACTTTAAAATCACAGCCTACTGGCGCACGCCTTTAACCCCAGCACTCAGGAGGCAGAGGAAGTCCAATTTCTGTGAGTTCAAGGCCAGCCTGGTCTACATAGAGAGTTCCAGAATAGCTGGGGCTGCAGGGAGACCCTGTCTCAAAAAGACCAAAAAAATAAATAAATAAAAATAAAAAATAAAATAAAAATGGAAGAGGAGGATCAACTCCATGAAGCTGGCCGCTGAGCCGCATATGTGCAGTGTGTCACATGTGCACACGATAATAATAAAAAAAGGAAGGCTTCTGCACTGCAAAGTAAACAGTAGAGAAAACCTCCAGAACAAGAGAAAAACCTGTCAGTCCTGCGCCTGATAGCTGATGAATATCCAGAATATATAAGGTGCTAAGAAAACAAATAATTAAACCAATTAAAATGGGCAAATGATCTAAATAATTTTCAAAACAAATACAGATAACGAATGAATACATGGAAATGCACAATACGATTGGGAAATACAAATTAAAACTATAGTGAGATTCCATTTCACCCCAAAGGAAAACAAAACATAGACCCAACAAATACTGCTGATAATGTGGAAAATAAGGAACATTATATAGTTGGTAAGACAGGAAGTTGGTACAGCCACTGTGGAAAGCAGGGGAGATTCCTCAAAAAATAAGAACCAGAACTATCATGTGATCTAGCCATACCACTCCTGAGCATGTATCTGAAGGAAACATACTCAGCATACAAAAGAGATACTGTGTTTACTGTAGTGCTGTTCACAATAGCCAAGATATGCCCTCAGCCAGCATGCCCCCCATCAGATGAATAAAGACAGTATGGCATGTGTACACAGTGAAGTATTGTTCAGTCACAAAGAAGGATGGAATCCTCTCATGGGGGAAATAGATGTACCTAGAAGATAATTATGTAAAAAATGTCAGACACAGAAAAATTATGTATGTTTTCCTTCATATGTGGAAATTAAAACAAAAGAGGACCTGAAAGTAGAAAGGTTGTTAGGGACTTGGAGATGAGAGGTCAGAAGAAGAGTGAATTGACGTGATAAGTACAGGGTATATTTATGGAAATTCTGCCAATGAATTCTGTTCATTTGTTGTGTTAATATGCATTAATGGTTATAATAAAAATTGTCAGAGATTTAAAACCCCCCCCCCCAAAAATCACAGCCTATAGAGCAGCAGCCGGGTGGCAGAGGTGGCGGTGAGCAGCTCTCCAGGGAGCTCATAGGAGGGAGCATGCAGGCCTCACCCGCGACTGAGGTCTGGCTGTCAGCTGTGCAAGGAGAGGAGCAGACGAGACAGTCCTTACAGGAGACAAGTGCAGCAGGGGTGGGGGCAGCACACAGGAGAGGAGCAGACGAGACAGTCCTTACAGGAGACAAGTGCAACAGGGGTGGGGTCAGCACACAAGCATGGAGCAGAGTGCTGGGGGCATTAACCAAGGAGACAAGTCCACAGAGATTCAATCAGTGAAAGAAGAAGTCACAAACAGGGGCTGGAGAGGTGGCTCAGTGGTTAAGAACGCTGGCTGCTTTGTAGAAGACCCAGGATTGGTTCCCAGCACCCACATGGCGGCTAACAACTGCCCATAACTTCAGTTCCAGGGAATCTGATGCCCTTTTTAGGCTTCTGCGGCCATTACACACAAAGGTGCACTTTTATACATGCGAAAACACATGAAATAAAAGTAAATTTTAGGGGGCTGGAGAGATGGCTCAGCGGTTAAGAGCACTGACTGCTCTTGCAGAGGACCAGGGTTCAGTTCCCAGCGCCCACACAGTGGCTAAGAACCGACTTTAACTCCAGTTCCAAGGGAACCTGATACCTTCTTCTGACCTCTGCGGCATTGCACAACAAAGGTGCACCAACCTACATGCAGAGAGTACATTCATACACATTAATAATAATAAATAAATAAATAAATAAATAAATAAATAATAAAATAAAAACAAGGAAGTAGTCTTTAAAAAATAAATATTTAAAAGATTTTTAAAGGTTGCAAATGTCAGAGTAGAAGGGGGAAATAAATAGAACAGAATGCAAAGGGTTCTGCCAGGAACGTCTCCGACAAGCTTCCGAGCAGACTCCAACTATACTGTTCTATTTAATTTTGGGGGGGGTGTTTTTGAGACAGGGTCTCCCTGTAGCCCCAGCTGACCTGGAACTCGCTCTGTAGACCAGGCTGGCCTTGAACTCACAGAGATCCACTTGCCTCTGGCTCCGGGGTGCTGGGATTAAAGACATGCGCCACCATGCAAGGCTTAAGATTTTTTTTAACCTGGCTCAGGAGGAAGATAGACCAGGACACACGTAACTAGTTGATGGTCCCAGTGTCCCAGGAAACTTAGTGACAGACCACCCTGCAGTTGTAGCTCAGCAAAGTAAAGAAATCCGCTGCATGCACACCGTGTACTCTTTGCCGTCTCTGCCTCTGCTAATTCTTGCTTGGCAGCTCCTGCCCCACCTTAATAGCCCGGGTCCCATCACAAACTTGAGGAGAATAGAACTTCCATATTTATATCTCAGGAATTTGAGGAAAGCAAAGAGCCCCAATCCAAGCTCAGCAGGGAAGATGTGCCACTTGTATTTCAAGTTGGAACTCAGTACCCATGAAGCTGTAAACCCCTGCTTTGGCTCTGAGTATATACCAGGTGACAACATGTATACTCCCAACACCACCTGAAAGTGAGGTCATCTCCCAATTCAAAGATGAAGAAACTAAAAACCAGACTCAATGGCTTGTTCAAGGCTATATATATACATAAAGAAAAGGACTCAGGCATGGCCTGAAACCAGCCTTTATGGCTTCTTACCAAAGCTTGGTCGGCTTAGCCAACTGCCTCCAAACCCAGGTGTTGTACTTTGGGTAACTAGTAGGTTAATTAATTGGCTTTTACAGGTTACTGTGAGAACCCAATCTCAACATAACCCTGTTTCTATGGGGAAATAAGCTCAGAATGACAAACAAGTGGCTTGAGCAAGGGACTTCTGTAACCTGACCTATCATAATCATGTTCAGAAAGCCTGGTGGTGGGAGGGAGAAGAAAGAGCAGACACATTCAGCCCACATCCTGCTCCATGATACCATTCCCATCCTGCTTTGCATCTCCCAAAGAACAGTCTCAGACACTTTGACGAGACAGCCCCGGTAGCACCTCCCACTGATGGGACCCTTAGTGAGTAAAGCAGCCAGAACGGGCCAGGCACACAAGACACTTGTGATGGATGGGAACTGACACTACTCCCCAGAGCTGAGGGCAGGTGAGCTGCAGAGGAGGGAGCCACGGAGAAGGACAGGGCCTTGCTGCCTATCCTGGGAGCCCCCAGCAAGTCACTAGAGGGGGCCACATGGACCTGTTCTTGGCTTTGTCTCAGTTCCCCCATTTTTTAGCCCTCGTTGGTTAGGAGCCAGGAAATGACCTTCCTCAGCCAAGGGCTCCCTTCCAGCCGAGCAGCCACCCACCCGGCCTTCAGGACTTATGTTGCAATAAGCTGTCCTCGCCCACCTGTCTTAACTGTCCGCAGCCAACTCCAGCTTCAGGCTGATGAATGGGTTAGTGGTGGAAAGCACAGCTAAGTGATTACAGAGCCTAGGAGCACACATTCCTAGCCCACTGGCCCTTCTTTCAGGCAGGGATTTCTTTTGCCTCCCTATTTGACTGTGTTCACTGCTAAAAGCTCCAGCCAACAGGCCTGAAGGGGATTTTCTTTGCATTCCTTGAATAACCGAATAGCTCTTCAAAGGGCAAAGAAAAGATAGCTAAGAAGCAGGCCACTTTTGTGGGAGTTTTTCTGTTGTCATTGTTTTGTTTTTAGGGGGCAGAAAGGAGCTATTTTCTGCTTAGCAAGCACAGATTTTGACACCTTGGAACTCTCAGGACAGGAACATCCTGACAATGTGGCACCCACCTTGGCTGCCTCCCAATAGTCTCTCTGAATTTCCCTTCGGAGTGTCAGGTCTCTGAGCAAGCAGCTGGGACTTGAGAGAGACCCTGAGTCCTCAGATATCCAGCTTCTGTGAGCATGTTGGGTAACAGTAGACCAAGAGTCTCAAAGTCTCAAAGCTTGCTTTTATTTGTTTATTCATTATTTATCCATTTGGGTTTGTGTGTGTGTGTGTGTGTGTGTGTGCGCGCACACACACACAGTGGTGGGAATGGAGGATGGAGACATCCCACAGCATGCATGTGGAGAAGGTCAGAGGACAACTTTGGGTACCGGCTTCTCTCTTCCCAGCCTCATTTAGGTGGGGTTGCAGAGACTGAGCTTACTTATCAGCTCTGTGTGGCAAGTCCAGAGGCCTCAGAGTGGCCCTAATTGTTTTGTTTTTTTTGTTGTTGTTTTTTGTTTTGTTTTTTTTTTTTGTTTTGGCCCTAATTGTTTTAAAAAACAAAGTCTTGCTATATAGCCCAAACTTAACATCGAAAGCGGGAGAAGATGGTCTAACACGAGGCTTGTGGGTTTGGCCTCTTGTTACTTTTGGCCAAGAGTACAGTCCAGAGACCAATAAGAAGGCCCAGACCACTCTAATGAAAGCCACAGGGTCACAAGTAAGCACAGCCAGTCAACCCCGAACTGAGATTCCATGAGCCACAAGCATCCATAAGCATGACCCACAGCCAGCTATCACTAGCTTTTATGCTTTGGTTGAATATTCCATTTCCCATCTATGTCTCTGGGGCATAGCAGTGGGGGCCAGGGATGGTAAAGTGGTAAGGAATAGACTCCAATCAGGAGCTAGCATTAACTTCCAACTCTGTGCCTCCCAGCGATATCATCAAACACTGATCTTGGTTTCCTAGTAACCTACTATGGAAAGGAGGGTTGGATGAGAATCACCATCCAGACCTACTGTGGAGTATTAGTTCTGCGCAGCACACCCTTTTCCTATCAAAGAGTGCATGGTTTCCAGTTATACCCACTACTCCCTTCCATGGAGGCCATAAAGTTCTTCTAAGTCATAATTCATTTTCCCATTTTAATTATTCAACATCCACTTGTAATTCAGTCAGTATCTCTTGCTACCAAGCAGCAATAGTATAACTTATATAATTCTATTCCAAATTTTTTTAAATTTTTTTTATTATTATTATTTATCTTTGTATGTGTATGAATGTACTGTCTGCATGCAGGTCTGTGCACCCATGTCGTGCAATGCCGCGGAGGTCAGAAGAGGGTCTCGGATTCCCCTGGAACTGGAGTTCTCCTGGAATTGGAGTTACAGACGGTTCTTAGCCGCCATGTGGGTGCTGGGGATCGAACCCGGGTCCTCTGCAAGAGCGTCGGTGCTCTTAACCGCTAGGCTATCTCTCCAGTCCCTATTCCATATTTTTTACATGTAACCCACTAGTCATCCTGTGTGGTCTTTATTATGATCAAGTCCACAAATAACTGTTCAACATTAAGAAACAGTGACAGCAATTCATGAATTTTCTTTATACTTTGGAAGGTTCCTTAAAACTTGTGATTCCCCTGACTTAGAATATTTGAACTTCAAAGACAATTTAAATGCAAACGATCTGTTATCTGTGATTTTTACATGTAAAATTTCAAACATGTACAAGACAAAGTATCTTCATAGATCATTAAGAGGATTCCGCACTTTTTTCTTGTGTGTAAAGAATTCATGTTAAGCATTAAGTTTCTCCGTTATTGGCCTTTCTCTCAGGCCTCTTCCTGAACACTCCCTTCTGTCTCACTCCTGTATGTCTGTCCACTCCTTCTTGCTCTCTGGTCTCCGATCTTCTCCCCATTCATCATCCTAGATCTTTCTGAGTGTCATGAACACAAGTCTTGTCCCAACTCTGGAACAAAGCCAGGGAATATCTTGCTCCTTGAAGCTGAAATACACTGAGCCAACACAAATCTGTTGGCAGGCACACTAGGCACAAGAGTCCCATTCAAGCACAAAAACAGCTATTTATAAAGCCTCCTTCCTGATTGCTGGGTGTTCACTTTCCCTTGAACCAAAGGGGCCACTGCCACCTCTTGGAAAAGATTATTCCTTTCACAGCTCCGTGCCCAAGGGTCACTGAGTGCCCATTCTATGAGCAGCAAGAACAGGAGACAGCATGCAGGCTGGATTAGATGTGCTGACAAGCTCTCTGACAGAGCAGGGCAGCTGAAGGTGCTGGTGACACAGATGGCCTCTGCTGCACCTGTGTGGTGACAGTCACAGGCAGGCCCCGTCTAGGACTCGTCCTGCTGAGCTTAGGAATGAGCCCACCTGCATTTGATTAAAAAAACAACTCCTTATATAAAGTTTGGTTAACATAATTACTACACTTCCAAGGGCATTTGGAATTTAATTATGTAGAATATTTGCAGATAAGGTATTCTCTGAGTTGCATTTGCCTTTCTGTGTTTCCACTATGTCTCTTTGATTTGATAGATTATCATTAAGTTAGTAACCTGATCTTGATCTATTAATTTAGTAGTAGCAGCAAGAATACCAACAACTGCTCAGAAAACCCAAAGTGGTATCACATGAGACTGCTTATTTTTTTTCATTGAGATAAACATAGCGAAAATTTGTCATTAATACACAGAAATGACCTGTTGGCTAGGTACACTTTTTCCAATATAAAACACCATTCTTTTGGGTAGCGTCAGCTTGCCAGGCCTCCCAACCTAATGATGACTGACACAGAAGGCCCAGCAAGCTATTTGAGTCATAGCTACTCAGGGAACCTGATTATCAAAGTCCAAACCACAAAAAGGGAAACCTTCAGTTCAAATTCTATTTCTAGAAATAACTGTAAAATTCCCTGTGTAGACTTCTAAGCCCAAAGAAATGTTTTCATGTTTTCACTTTTGATGACTTCAAAAGTCTATTACCCTTAAAACTTCCTTGATTCTCAGAAACAGGCCGCCAGGAGGTTGGAGTGGTTGAGAGAGCTAAATGCACAACTCTGCCGGCTTTGACTTACGGGTATTCTTGAAAACAGCCTATTCATAGCTGTCAGGGTGAGTGATTCCAGCCCTAAACTGCTGACAACATAAAAGAATATTTTTAATTAGTCTCTTTTCCCCCCTTCATCTGTCAAATGAAAAGACAACTAACTAGTGTGCAATTGGTGTTATTTTCTTATAAACTATGGAAAATGAAGACAACCAGAAATAGAATCCATCCATGGTGTCACTCCTGTCATTTATCACATGACTGAGAACCCTTGGAGCCCAAAAGAGGATTTTCTGCTTTGAGAATATGTCCACCTGGGCAGAACAGAGCCTGAGAAGGAAACAAGGAGTCTCAGAGACCTGGAAATCAGCCTTAGGACACTGATGAAAGATTAGTCACCTATGAAACTGGAGAGATGGCTCAGTGGTTAGGAACACTGGCTACTCCTCTAGACGTTAGATTCTCAGCACCCACATGACAGCTAACAACTATATGGAACTCCAGTTCCAGGGACTCCAACGCCCTCTTCTGGCATCATGGACTTTGCAAGACACAGGTGTATTTACGTACATTCGGGCAAAACACTCATACACATATAAAAATGAATTTTTATTTTTTTAAGTTAGTTGTCTCCAGCTGAAAGGTGATTATGACAGGGAAAGAAAGGGTGGCCAAAGACAACTCATGAAGGAGCTTCAGAAAAACCATCCCAGCAGTCATGAAGCGAAGGCAGTCAGGTGACAGATGTTTAGCAGAGCAAAGCCAAAGTTCATAGGAAGAGAACACACTCACTCTGAACCCCAAAGTCCCTATATCACTGCAGGACAAGCAGAAGACTTTGGACTGGACTTAAGCACAATAGTCTCCTGTGTAGTCTTTTCTTCTTCTTATTATTATTATTATTATTTTTTTTTTTTTTTGGTCTTTTTGAGACAGGGTCTCCCTGTAGCCCCAGCTGTCCTGGAATTTGCTCTGTAGACCAGGCCGGCCTTGAACTCACAAAGATCCGCCTGCCTCTGCCTCCCAAGTGCTAGGACTAAAGGCGTGTGCCACCATGCCCAGCTGTCTTCTTTTGTCTTTTTGAGACAGAGTCTCCCTATAGCCCCAGCTGGCCTGGAACTCACTGTATAGACCAGGCTGGCCCTGAACTCACAGAGATCCTCCTGCCTCTGCCTCCTGCAAGCTGGGATTAAAGGCATGTGCCACCACACCTGGCCTGTGTAGTCTTTTTTGTTTTGTTTTGTTTTGGTTTTGTTTTTTCAAACAGAGACTCCCTGTAGCTCCAGCTGGCCTAGAACTCACTATGTAGACTGAGCTGGCCTCTATTTCACAGAGATCTGCCTCCCAAGTTCTGGGACTAAAGGCATGCACCACCAAACCCAACATTTGGGGGAGGGGGTGAGATAAGTTCTCATTATGTGCGCCTAACTAGCCTGGTACTTGCTATGTAGACCAGGCTGGCTTCATACTCATAGTGACCTGCCTGACTGCCTCTCAAGTGCTTCAAAAGTTAGTCTTGATGACACTATGTAAGCTCAGTGAAGAGAGGGTCTTTCCTATTTATCCATTTACTTATCTGGTCTTTCTGTAGCACCTTCAATATATTTTAAATATATTGGATGAATAGACAGATGGGCACACGGCCCCAAATAAAAATCCTTTAGACTGTCCCCAGCAAACGTATCTCTTATGTCAGGAAACGTGCCTGCGTCTACCATTGCTGTCTTCTCACACAACCTTGGCTGTCACTTTAATTACCTCTTACGGCTCACAACCAGCCAGGCCTGCCAATTCCACCTCCTAAACTTTAGCCTGTGACTCTCACTGAACATTCCTGTGCTACCTTTGTTCAGGCCCTTCCTAATTCGCTGTGAGACTGAGCCAAGGCTGGTCTACAGAGTGAGTTCCAAGCCAGCTGTGGCTCCAGAGAGACCCTGTCTCAAAAAGACCAAAAGAAAAAAAAAAAGCGTGGAGAATAATGAGGAAGACACCTGGCATGGACCTCTGGCCACACATATACACACACACACGCACGTGTGTACACACACACACACACATACACACACACACACACACACGTATATATACCACACACATCAAAGCCCCAGAAGTGATTGGGTCAGTACAGCCACCATCCCGTCCTCCTTTCCACCTAAGGATGGTCCGTGACCTCCTGTTACTGTGCCACATCCAGCCTTCAAAACCCTGTCAGCCCAACCTCTGTGGCTGTGGCCGGCTATCGCCCTCCCCCTTGGGCTCTGCATCTCCTTCAGCCTGCCCCAACATCTGGGGCTATGGTTAGATTGAAGTTTGTCCTCACCCAGACTTCCAATGTCACAAGGCCAGCAGAGCCTTGAGGAGGCCTTCAGAAGATAAGGGACCACCTTCATGAAGGAACACACCGGTTAGTTCCTCTCGGTGGCTTGTCACAAAACAAGTTCAGCTTTCTCAGCTTGCTCTTGCTTCCTCCCTCAAACATGTCCTCCTTCTACACACACCCATTCTCCTTTGTGCTTCTCAGCCATGCTATGTATGAGGCTCTCACTAGAAGCTAAGCTAGTGCCATGCTCTGAGACCTCCAGTTAAAGAAACTTCTTTTTTTTACAAGTTACCCAACTCCAAGTATTGTGTTACAGCAATAGAAATTAGACTAAGATGCCTGGGCTTCTGCCTCTAGCTGGAATGGACGTTCTTCTGAATTCAGCTCTGATGTCATTCCATCCCAGGACACTGCCCCAACTGCCTCTGACTCCACTAAGAAGTGGGTATCTCTCCTCTTATGAACCCTGGTACTTAGTGCTTAGCCCAGCACAAAACAGTCTGCTTCCTTGTCTTCCTGGTCCATGAAATACTGTATTTTGTTCTGTGGTGTATCTCATATAGCCCCCTCTAGCCACTGACACAATGAACATGTATTGCATTAGTATTGTTTAGGCGTAATTAATTTACTTACTTGCTTATTTATAGGAGGGGGTGCGCATGTACCGTAGCGCACGTATGGGAGTCGAAGAACGGCCTTTAGGAGTTGGTTCTCTCCTTCTACCATGTGGGTCCCAGGGATCAAATTCAGGTTTAGCAGCAAGCACTGTTACCCACTGAGCCATCTTGCTGGCTTCACATTAAACACACGGTTCAGTTTCTCAGAAGCATATTTGTAATAATGTCACATCTTGAGCCGATGTGATCAGTCCAAATAATTAACTAAGGATTGGGGCATGGTCTGATTCTAGAAAAAAGCATATCAATTCAGATAGAGGGGAACACCTTTTTAGCTAAGAGTCAAAGCATGTGATATGACTGCATATTTTCCTTCCCAGAGAACAGAAATGTATAAAGGCCACAGCTATGTAACCAGCTATGTAACCAGCTGGGCCACTTCTGCTGTACTGTGTTATCCAAACATGCTAGCTTATGACTGTGACAAGACACTAGGTAGCAGTGTGGTTGATCCTCAGGGAGCCCTGGCAGCGTGTGGTCGGTCTTGCCACGACCTCGTTCAGTCTTCTCAACCTTTGAAGCAGAACTTCTTCATTATCTCTGTTTTACAGTGAGGAAACTGAGATTCAGAAAGATTGAATGACTTGCGTAAGCTTATGCAGCCGTGGGGTGGGTGGTCTGCTGACCCACTGTCACTCAAGCCTATGCAGCCATGGGGTGGTGATCTGCTGACCCACTGTCACTCAAGCCTATGCAGCCATGGGGTGGGTGGTCCGCTGACCCACTGTCACTCAAGCCTATGCAGCCGTGGGGTGGTGATCTGCTGACCCACTGTCACTCAAGCCTATGCAGCCGTGGGGTGAGTGATCCGCTGACCCACTGTGTTCAAGCCTATGCAGCCGTGGGGTGGTGATCTGCTGACCCACTGTCACTCAAGCCTATGCAGCCGTGGGGTGAGTGGTCCGCTGACCCACTGTGTTCAAGCCTATGCAGCCGTGGGGTGGGTGGTCCGCTGACCCACTGTCGTTCAAGCCTATGCAGCCG